>JAYMTK010000848.1:0-18903 GCA_036897405.1 Pelargonium myrrhifolium
GAGGTGTCATCACCTCATTGACTTTGTTAAGTTGCAACTGATATAATTTTATATCAGTCAACTGATATACATTTTACACTTCTTACATAAATAAATTAATTAAATCAAACATCAGAGAAGACAAACAATTCTTTTTATGGGTGATTGTAGCATAGAAGAGAATGAGAATCACATTTTATTATTTGAAAGAGATAATTAGTTTGTTCATAAACAAAAAATTCGGAACGATAATGTAAGGTTAAAGGGAAATTTGGTGTCCAAATTTTGGGCTCGGACCAAATCTAGTGCACAGTCTTTTATTTCACTAGAGTTTGTGCCTAAAATTTTATTTTGAACCAAATCTAGTGCCTACCGTTAGTGTTTGCTAACGGAACCGTTAGTTTGCTGACGTGGAAATTGAAAAAAATTAAAAACAAACAAAAAAAATTAAAAACATAAAATTTCAGATCAAACTAGTTATTTTTTGTGTGTTCTTGTTGTGTTCCTGATGTTCTTCATTCTTCAAAAACAAAATTGAATTAATAACTCAAAAAAATCAAACTTAAACACTAAAATTAAACCAAATCACAAAATTTGTCTTATTTTCAACCCCACTTTCAATTCTCGCACAAAATTAAACCAAAATCCTAACCCAAATAAACAACCAAAATCAACTACTAAAATATGAACACAAATAGAGATAAAAAATACATCACCAAATTTAAAACACTATGTTGTTCAATCACAAGCACAAGACATCAAACAAATTCACATTTTACAAAGAACAAAAAAAGTTAATTAAGCTGAAAAAACCCAAATCAGAGAAACCTCTGACCTCACGCAAATCACAAAAACCTTAGAAATTTTGAACGCAAACAGAGATAAGAAGAATCAGTTACCGGCCAAAGTGGTGACACGATAGATGGCATCGTGGAGCCGCCGACGGCGAAGCAACCGAAGCCCTCGGCTTGGCCGACCAGTGATCGCAAGGTGAAGTCGACGTGAGCGTACGAAAGCGATGCCGTTTTCGTGTTGCTCTGAGTTTTAGTTTGGATGGACGGTGGAGGATAGTGGTAAGAGCCAGAGGGTCCGCCGGGAGGAGGAGTGGGAGTTATAGGGTCCGCCAAAAGTGTAGGAAGAGGTTGTGGTATACTCCTGTTTGTTTACTGAGAAAATGTTGGAAATAGAAATGTGGGTTCCAGATGATGGCTTAGGAGCAAATGCACCGCCAAGCTTGTCAAGCATCCAATGCTTGGGGGCATTGAGCCTTTCAAATGTTTCTTCAACCCTTTTGCCATTTTGGTATCTCTGTATCGTCTCCTTCCTTGGAGCTCCCCTTGCCGCTGTAGTGAGCTTATTGGAAATGAATTTTTGTTGTTTATTTGAGTTAGGGTTTTGATTTAATTTTGTGAGAGATCTGAAAGTAGGTGTTGAAAATAAGACTAATTTTGTGATTTGATTTAATTTTAATATTTAATTTTAATTTTTTTGAGTTATTAATTTTATTTTATTTTAAAAAAATGAAGAACATTAAGAAAAAAAATAAGTTTGATTTGAAATTTTATGTTTTTTATTTTTTTAATTTCTACATCAGCAAACTAACGGTTCCGTTAGCAAGCACTAGATTTGATTTAAAATAAAACTTTAAGTACCGACTCTAGTGAAATAAAAGATTGAACACTATAATTGCTCCGAGCCCAAAGTTTGGACACCAAATTTACGTTTAACCCTAATTTCCCCAAAGAAAAATCAAGTAACGTGAGGAGCAATTTTCAAAAATAAAAATAAAATATAATAATAATAATAACGTGAGCAGAAAGTTGCAATTTCATTAATAAATTCAGCATCGTCACCAGAGCTCTTCTTCTTCAGTAGCAGCGAACTCGACGAACTCGCAGATGGCGGCTAGGACGTTGCAGAGTCGGATACTCTCTCTGATTGTCCGTAATCAGTCCCAATCCCCCTCCTCCCTCTTCAAAGGTGATATTTTTTCCCTTTCTCTTTCTCGCTTCTTCAATTCATTAAAACCCTAGAATTCATATATATATTTGCTATTGATTTTTTTTCCTACCGCCTGTTTTCGTGTCAAATGTCCTGGGTAAGATATGGATTTCATGGTTGATATTATGAACCAGAGCCTTTTATATTTAGCATAACCCATAGTATTTTTTGGTGTACTATCTTTTTGTTTGATTGTTGAAGAGACATGGAATCCAACTTATGTAGATGTCCAGTTGGTGAATACTTAAATGAGCTTCTTCTTCAATTCTCCTTGAAACAAATTTACACGCTTTTTTGTTGTTGTTGGTTTTCACTGAAGAAATGTTAAAGGGGAAGTAGAAAAATGAAACTTCACACTGTTTTTGTCTTAGTTTTGTATGGATTAGTTAAGTAGTTTTTGTTGCTTCATGGTAAACAAAAAAATAAAAATTTGAGGTTATTTTGGTTTTGTTGTGGCAATTGGCTAATTGTTTATTGCATCACATAAAACATATAGGGGGTTTTGAGTACATGCCTTTAATCAGAATCTGTACTTTATGAGCAGAATTGGATTAAGATTCCAGGAGAATGTTTTGGCAACTGATAAGTGGAACCCCTAGTTCATAAGATTATTTGAACAATAAATGCTTAGGATGTTGAGAACCAAGGGTGGGAAAATCAACTTTCAAAGATAGAACAAGGATGGTGTGCGCTGGGCACATTTTTTGTCTACTTAACTGATTTTATGTGTTCTCATTCCATTTCCCAAATAAGCCTGCCTAGAATAATTTGTGTTGATTCCATAGCTCTTCATTTTGTTGTTTCATTCCAACTAGTTTTGGCTGCCCTTCTTGTTTATCATCACTAGAAAAATCCAAGGACGTATGGTGTTTGTCTATTAATGCCATATAGGTTGAGATCTATCATAGGATGCATCTTGCGATTACATACTTTGGCACTACAGTTCTCTTCATTGGATTAAATTTGCCTTGTGATTTTTATGATACCAATTGAACAATGAAACTGTTTCCTGCCTTGCTAAGCTTTGAAACAATTTTAAAGGGAAAAGGTTCTTTAAAAGCATATAGGACAGGAGTCAACGTTGTATTATATCAATATTGGTATGGTTGAAACTTGAAAGTGACGGGGGAGAAAAATAAGTGAGATGGAGAGGATTGAAGTTTAGTTCTTTTTTATTTGTATTAACTTCTCGCTCCACTCACAGTAGATTGCTTTTGTTGAATATTTGTCTGCGTATCTTTCAGCTTTCCCAAGCTTGTACTATTGTTTATCCTGTAGAAATTTTGAAGTGTGAGCACCTTTTATTGGGTTTCTTTGCAACTATAATTCCCTCTACTTCATTTATGGCAGAATCCTCTGGACAGTTTCTTCCCTCTGTTAGTGCATTCCTCAGGAGAGAGGAATTTCTACGACGAGGGATTGAGAGACAGATAGCGACTCAAGCATCCAGCCAAGGTGATGAAGCCGATGGTTTGAAGCTTGTATGCGAAAAAGCTAATGTTCCTTCCAACATAAATAGCGACGACAATGTTTCAGCTAAGCAAATTGATTTCTCTACCCTGAAAACATCCCCGAGGCACGACCGTTTAATGCTATTTACTTGCACGGTGTGCGACACAAGATCCATGAAGTCGCTTAGCAGTGAATCGTATGAGAAAGGCGTGGTGGTTGCACGTTGTGGTGGGTGCAATAATCTGCATCTGATTGCAGACCGACTTGGGTGGTTTGGAAAACCAGGAAGTATTGAGGATTTTCTGGCTTCTCGTGGGGAGGAAGTGAAAAAAGGTTCTGTTGATACACTAAATTTAACGCTGGAGGATATAAGGGGGAGGAAAGCTTGAAAGCTGTAGCAACATTTGGAGCTCAAGTCTTTTGAGTTGTAATTTTTACTACTCTCTAAACCTTTTGTGTACTCTTACAGTTCACTCACATCTGTGGTATTTTTATCTTTAAAATGAAAATCACAAAGTGTTTTATGAATATTTTTGCAGTTATTGTTCTGTTTGCATAATTCTTTTCAGTGTTATTGGCTGATTTGTGTTCATAGCAAAAAGAAAACAGGAAAAAAATAAAAAACTGCAAATAAATAATTAAGTTTACATTTGCTGCCTTGTGCTTAGTTCAAGCATAATAATTGTTAAATTTGGAAAGGATTATTAATGTAGAATAATTGTGAATATTAGATGAATGTTAAGAATATTATGCTTTTAGTTATAGCGTTTGTAATGCATATTGTAATAGAAATGTTGTAAATTTTGAATGTGTTGATGAACAATCTTTACAAGCGGGTTAAAGATGAAAATGTCGACCTGAAAGAAAACTCGAACTTTAAGACTACAGAGAAACCAATCTCCATAAATCGATTCCCCAATGGTTGTTATTGTCAAGGGTAAGTGAAAAAATCCAAGTTTTTGCGGGTCGGGTCCAGTATCGTTAACTTTGGCCCCAAGCTTAACACAATCCCAAAGAGAGAAGCTCTTCGGTTTTGTGTGTGTGTTGCTGTTTCGTCTCTTACCAGAAAATGGCAACAGCTTGTGTTCCCTCTGTATCTTCACTCGCTCTCTACAATTTCACCGCCACAAATTCCATGGTACTGACGGGTTTGCTCTCCTACGCGCCATTTTCTCTCACCACAAGCTCCGGCTCCAGCCCCGTCTCAATTTCCATCTCAAGAAAACCTCTCAGGAAACCTTTTCGAGGTGATTCCTTCAAGTTTGCTTCATGGGTTTGATATGTTTCTGTTCGTTTTACTGATTTCCGCTTCTAAATTTTCACTCTTTATGCAAGTTCCAGTCAACTATAAATTGTTAGGGTACTAGTGGATTGTTCAGATGGCAATGAATTTGATGGTTCGAGCGGCTAATTAAAGTTAGTGCCTTTTAGTTGCTATGATATTAGTATCTTAGTTGAGTTTGTGTTGATGATAACTCTAGCCCCTAAGAAGTGAGAAAGTAAACAAGTACCCACAAGGGTTTCTTATTTGATGAAGAGTTATGAGCTTGGAAAGGATACGGGAGTGTATTAGGTGATTTTTTGAAGTTCTGGCTTGTTTTGCTTAATTGTGGAAGTTAGAAAGATGATTAAGGAGGATTTTATAATAAATAAGAAAGAAGTAAAGTTAGAGGTGGAAAGTGGTAGAGCTAACCGTAAAATGCTAAACTTATTACTTGCTTGTCCTGTTAGGATGTCAAAATTCAATTGTTTTGCGCCTGATGTTTTTGGCAGTGAGAGCTGTGGCTTCTCCAGCAGAAGCTGCTGCTGGGTTTGAAGAGATGGTTTCCGGGACCCAGCGGAAGTATTACATGCTAGGCGGGAAAGGAGGTGTTGGGAAGACGAGTTGTGCTGCTTCACTTGCTGTTAAATTTGCGAACAGTGGGCACCCTACTCTAGTGGTTTCAACTGATCCAGCACACTCCTTGAGTGATTCATTTGCTCAGGTTTATAAGAGTAATTTCTTAATTTGTTTTAAGATATTTATTTAATGGTTACGTGGAATTCGATTCACTGGTCTTTATTCACATGCATGGATGTTCATGTAAGTCTGTTATTCTATCCTAGGATCTGACTGGAGGAACACTAGTACAGGTTGAAGGACCTGATTCTCCGCTCTTTGCTCTTGAGGTATGCTGGAAAACCGTATTGTATGCACATATCAACATGCTCTGTAGATTATCAGTAATGTTGTAATATATGCCAGCTGGTATGTTTTGATGATTGCCTTGTTACACGATAAGGTAATTTTATAAATTTTCAACAGATAAACCCTGACAAGGCCAAGGAAGAATTTCGCAGTGCAACTCAGAAAAATGGTGGAACTGGGGTGAAAGATTTAATGGATGGCATGGGCCTTGGAATGATTGGAGACCAGGTAATGCTTATTTGGGGTTGCTGTATTTAAATATGCCGCAGTAGTGTTAGTTTAAAATAATGTATTGGCATTTTAGATAAAAATGCTCTTGCTTTGTGTTGATTTATAAGATGAA
The DNA here is from genome assembly GCA_036897405.1 of Pelargonium myrrhifolium. Taxonomy (NCBI): domain Eukaryota; kingdom Viridiplantae; phylum Streptophyta; class Magnoliopsida; order Geraniales; family Geraniaceae; genus Pelargonium; species Pelargonium myrrhifolium. The sequence continues at coordinate 5,964 of JAYMTK010000848.1, forward strand.
CTCTGATCTGTGGAGAATTTAGTAGACTACTCCATACTTTTCTGAATTTTATCCCTACGTTTTTTAATCTTTCCCTGAACCCAAAGTAGGGGAATAAAGAAGGCAAGGAAATTTAAGTGATTACTGAATATCTTTTGATCAATGAAGTTAGGAGACTTAAAACTGGGAGAACTACTGGACACACCTCCTCCTGGTTTGGATGAAGCTCTCGCAATAGCTAAGGTATTTGTAATCTATCTTACTAGGCGTTTTGCTGATGAATATTTGTGGGTTTTCCTGCGTGCTGATATACATAACACCTCGTGACAGGTGATGCAATTTCTTGAATCACAAGAATATAGTATGTTTACTCGAATAGTTTTTGATACGGCACCCACGGTGAGTAAAAAGTTTCACGTGCCATTTTTCTTCGTTTCTTGGATAATTTATTGAACATAACAGGTTGCTCTCCACAGGGTCACACGTTGAGGCTTTTGTCCTTACCCGACTTCTTGGATGCATCCATAGGCAAGATCTTGACGGTATGAATGTTAGATAACATAAGGAGTATTGCTAATAGAAGAATGTAAATAGAACAAAATATAAGAATTTTATTTATGAGCTGGTTGGATAGAAATTTATTGTTGAGGACGCTAACTCTGTAGGTTGTTGTTTCATGTGTCGAAGGCATGAATATTTACTAAAATAATGAAGTTGCTAGTGTCTGTGCTATCAAAAAAAAAAAAAAAATTTATTTTGACTGGATGGCTTGAGTTGTGTTGTTGAGGAATGTAAGTTTATGAGCTTGCACTGAATCGGATATTAAGTTTCATATACTCTCTTTTACTAAGTGTTGTATCTTGTATTTTAATGTTGACTTTCATGCTTGACCAAGGACTATGTGAGGAATAGAAAGGCTTTAATACTGATAAACAAGTCCTGCATTTGGGACTGTTATTAAGTGTTGAATTTCTTACTTTAGATTTTCCTTTCATATCAAAGAAATGAAATAATCAATTATTTATTGGTAATTAATACTTGACTGAATCTGAGCATTTTCAAGAATTATTTAATCGCTGTCCACTCCTTGTGGTGTGTTTTTTAATTACTATTATTGATTTTCTTCACTAAGGTCCTTTCATTTTCATTGCCTTCTACAGCTCAAACAGAAGATAACTTCAGCTACTTCAGCCATCAAGTCTGTTTTTGGTCAGGAGCAACCCCAGCTGAGTTCGGTAATCCTCGTGTTATTTGGAGCTACTGTTGTGCTCATTTGTAATATTTGAACTAATGATTTACAAAAAGAACAATATATCTTCTTTTGGTTAATCAGGCTGACAAACTAGAGCGACTAAGGGAAAGGATGATAAAAGTCCGGGAACTTTTTCGTGACACAGATTCAACAGAGTTTGTTATAGTAACAATCCCCACTGTAAGAATTTTCAAACAAGTCAGATGCCATTTTCTTTATGTTCCCTAGCCGGGTAGAAAACTGGATTTATTAAAGTTGGTTAGAAGTGTTGATTGCAGAGCAAATTGCAGTTACAAATTTTCTCTTCATTTATTGAATGTCCATCAAACCAAACTGTCATTTTGGAATAATAGCTCCATAGCTTTGTGCAATCATATGAGGCAAAGAAAACATCATGGAGTATATCAGATGTTGGCGCATTTTCTGTTACTTCTAAATTAATTGCTCACACTATGTTTTGCTTCCCAGGTGATGGCGATTAGCGAATCATCTAGGTTACGTGCCTCCTTGAATAAGGAGAGTGTCCCTGTTAAGAGGCTTGTTGTCAATCAGATTCTTCCTGCTTCTGTCTCAGACTGCAAGTTCTGTGCAATGAAGAGAAAGGTATAAATCAATTTACTCTATATGTACGGAAGTTTATAAACCTCCAACACTAATCAATTTGACCAAAGTTGTTATTTAGTTTAAGCATGTGATAATTGCACATCACAATATCGTCGTCGTTTCATTTATTTTTACCTCACCATGTTAGTTTTTTAACTCGAGAAAAATAACTGTATGAATTTTTGTAATCCAAATACTTCAGGATCAGAGTCGTGCTCTTGATATGATCAGAAGTGATCCAGAACTTTCCAATTTGACATTGATCCAGGCTCCCCTAGTCGATGTGGAGATCAGAGGGGTTCCAGCTCTTAGATTTTTGGGGGACATTGTCTGGAAATAATAATACGCAGGTTTGATATTTACTCAGAAGCAGGTAACTTTTCTAGTCCTCTGAAAACTAAGCAATCTCTGAGAAATTTGCATTTATCAAAAGCGGATTCTGATAAACAAAATACCTTTATCATATTCTAAGGCTAGTTATGATAAATCATAAAATGTCGTGCAATATATCTACTGAAATTTGTTCTTCTGATATCCAAAGTCCATGGCCTGATCATCTATAGGATTTTAATTGGGCCTGCAGGTATAACGTTTGACACAAGATCTAGCAGAGATTTCGATTACAAGCCAAATCGTGTGGTTGATGCGTAGTGTGATTTTATTGCTCAAGAACTTTGCACTGGAGACAACTGGTGAGCTACAGCTTCTATTACACCTCAAGAGATCAAAGTTTTTAGTTTCCAACAATTCATAAATGCTAAAATTGCAGTCATTTCTGCAGTGTGAAGTGTAAATCAGTCACTACATGTATTTACCAACTTTCAATATATCAAAGGTTAGATATGCATTATATGGTTTTATCAGCTCTGTAAACCTGTCACTACATGTATTGCCAACCTTTTTATTACAGCAAAGGTTCAAGGTACTATTTGTTTATCGCATATAGGAACATTGCATTTACAATTCTTAACAATGTACATAGCTTCTCTCTTATACAAATGGAACAGTGTTTACAAAAAGATAATCCAATCATGCGACTAGAATTTGAATATAAAACTATTGCAAAGACTCTCTCCTGAAGTAAAAAGAATGATCATGAACAAACTAAAAAACAGAACCTATAATATACAGTGTGATGTTTATACATCCTGAACTCACTTCACTTTCTTTGGAAGATCACCATAAAAATGAATGCAATGATTCGGCTTACTACACCGAAGAGCATGAGGATACATATACAGAGATTCCAGTTGTGCAGATCGTAGCCACTTCTCTGAAGAGCGCCACAGCGTGTTATCAACCACACTCCATAGTACCTGTAGAGCAAGAACCGCGAAATAATCAGATTTAGTCTCGTACATTTTTCTTCTAGGATTTACGGATTTAGGCTTTGTAAAGGTATAGCAGCAACTAAATAGGCATTCCAGTTAGTTTCCTATGATAAATTCTTGGTATACTGTTTGTTTCAGCTAATTAGAGAGTAAAAATCTTACTTTTCAGCGTTTGATATCACAAATGCTTCCAGTGCCCATCTGGGGTACCCCATTTTAGCTATGATCTTCAACAGGGTGCCGCCTTGTGGCTTTGTCGCAATGAGAGTGAAAACAACCGGAAGAAGAACAGACCACTGCAAGTACCAGAAGCTCATCAGATCAGCGGATTATAAAATGGTAACACGAGAGATCCAAATTCTTAAGCTCATAATCAGCGAGCGCTACTACTCACCAGCTGTGCTGCACCTGGTTCAAAGAAGATGGTGAATGCATAGGCCATGCCAGTCACACAGTACACAAGGCATAGCAAAACGATGTAATTATCCGCAAATGAAGATCTTGGGTTGGTGAAGAAATAGAACATAGAGAGATACACCACGGGTTTGATCACTGTGTTGAAATGATCGACTGTGTCCTTAGCGAGAAAATAAGCCAAGCTGCTCATGCCTGAAGCACTCTCCCTCCAATGCTCTAATTTGTCCTGAGAAAATGTTCTCAATGCCGCGATTTTGCATAGAAGAGCTGAGATGAGCAATTACATTCACAGTCAGGACTAACATAGTATTTTGTACTTGGATGCTTTAACTAGCAATCATATTGATTCAACATAATCTCTTTCAACTATATGTTAGGTCACAAGAGTCAGGGGAGGTGACATTATATTCAAATAAAGCCTTCTAAAGAAAACTTACAAACTGCAATGACGGTATACGTGTAACCTACTGCCCCGAAGGTTTCATCACTAACTTTAGCAAGTGCTCCTAAGCAAGCCCCGGCGAGTAGTAAGATCAGATAATCCATAGCTTGTACTCTAGCTTCCCGAAGTCGCTGCTTACCAACCCTGAAAATGGCCATACAGAGCAAGAATGCATAACATGTCAGATAGAGTGTACATGGTACTCTTAGAAGTTAAACAAATTGAAGACCTTGAAATGTTAATATGTATCTGTGAAATGGACATTACCTCCCAAGGAAATATCTATATTGGTGGAATATGCCTGGGGTTCTCCGGTTGGCCAAGTCCTTGGACGTCAAGAAATTGAGCCGAATCTTATCATGGTGATGTGCCACATTGCTCTTAACATCTTGCCACAGCTCTCCAGCAAATGATTGCTCCTCCGTTCCAGCACCACCAGAATTTGTTCCATTCACTGGACTCACATTTAATGGGGACATAGCAACCGCAGCAGCAGCTTGTTGCATATCCGGCGGTACAGGATAGCCATTGTGAAGCATCCATCTGACAGGAAGCTCTTTGTAGTCCACAGCTGAGCTTCCACTAGGCTTCACTATACCTTCCAAAATGTCAATAAAGTAGTCTGGAGGGTTAACGCGGTCTGGGATGATGATCCCGAGATCTGCAAAGTATTCTTCAGCTTTATTCACAGCTCCATGGTAGACGGTAAAACCCCCTTTTGCAAGAAGTACTAAATCATCAAACATCTTGAACAAGGCGTAGCTGAAGAAGAAATTGTGCCAATTAGTAAATAAGAGAGCAAAACAAGCCTACATAAAACAACCACACATATCATACCTTATAATCTCAAGTGTTTTACAAACAAGAGTTCGTTATCATTTAGGTGTAGATTTGGTCAAGTATGCAATCATACAGATACCGTAGTCTTGCAGTACATTTTCTTCTACAACATGCTTGGTTTTTGGAAAATAGAACAGTTTTTAGAAATGGAAAAGTCTTTATTGTCAAACTTACAACAAATAATGAAATTAATCTTTCATGACTGTTTTCTTCTCCTCCAATCAAGCATATTGTCCTCTTCTTTTTCTTTAATCAAAGTGAGAATGTATTTTTTTATTTTTTCTTAAATGGATAATCCTCTGAGCAGAACATGAGTGTTTACTCACATGCTGACCAACATTTCTTAATGAGCAAATAAATTCACAAGAGAAAACAAGAAAGCTAAAATGGAAACAAGAAGGATGTTTACACCATTAAAAAAGTTACCTTGGTTGGTGAACAACCATGCAGATGTTTACCCCTTCAAGGGCTTCACGTCGAAGTGCTTTAAGAAGTAGCTGGGACGATGAACTGTCCAAACCTGATGTCGGTTCATCCAAAATTAAAAGAGAAGGTTCCATGACCATTTCCAATCCGACATTCACACGTTTTCTTTGGCCTCCAGAGATTCCTCGTTTCTCCACTGTTCCGACCAGTGAATCCCGCACCATCTGGAGTCCCAAGGCCTCAATTACTCTTTCAACAACTAGCACTTTATCCGGTTTTGACAAATCAGCAGATAGTCTTCAAATAGAAGTCCATTATGAAATAGCAGTAGTCAGTACCAAAAGGATGAAGAAATTACAATATATGTAACAAAAAAGGTAAACAGAATTTGAGGCGGGAAAGTGTGAGATAATAGATATTGATTTCACATACATGATGCACTTATTTATGCAAGTTGGCATGTTAGGCAACAATTAATTAACAGAAACTCCAAGTCTTGAAATGTTTCTTAGGTACCAAATCTACATATTATACAGATATTTGCTTTGACATCAACTTCTAGATACAATCTGATGGAGAAATCTATCCCTTTAAACATTCTAATATCAAGTTTCAGATAACAATAAAAAAGTAATGAATTCAAGTTGAAGAAGTATGAGAAAGATGCAGCTGAAATGTGCATGAGAAAAAACATGTGACATACCTGCAGTTCGCACTGAACCATAGGTTCTCTTCCACGGTCAAGTTTCCGTGTACAATGTCATCTTGAGGCACAAAACCAATGATCTTCTTATATGAGTGTATTGATCTATTCTGTCCATTTATAAGAATTAACCCATTAACTTTACACCCGATTGTTTTGCCTGCCAGAGCAGAAAGAAATGTCGTTTTCCCAGCGCCAGAGGGACCCATGACAGCAGTGATGCGGCCTGGATTAATTTTCCCTGTAATACACCTCAATAAATGCTTCTTTTTTGCTTTCAAGGTAAGGGTTAGGTCCTTGAAATAAATCTCAATTAGTGGCCTTTTTTTGACTTCAGGATTAGTAGCCTTTGAGATTATTCCTGAGAAGGTAAGATTTTTGGCCTCTTTCTGTATTGCTTTCTCTTTTTCAAGTTGAGAATAGGCGTACTTGAAAATTTGGCTACGAGTATGCATATGCTTTGGCTTTGGGATTTTCTTTTTCATATTCTTATCTCCAGTCCCATGCTTGAGGCCTTCATTAGCAGGCTCATCTTCAATTTCATGCCGAGTTCCAAGACTTGATTCTCTGTCACTTCCGGGCTCATCTTCAATTTCATGCATATTCTTTGTTGGGTCATTGGGTTCCTTGCGCTTTCCTTCTGATGGTACAAATGATGGAAGAGGCCTACTCGAACTACTTGGATACACATCTATGTATGAATCATGTTCTGCTTGACTAATGATCTTAAGTTCCTCAGAATGTGAGACATACTTTCTACGAGAAAATGTGCGTGATAATTGAGCTTGTAATCCAGTGGCATGTTTCTTAGCAGCTTCTTTTGCAACTTTCCATCTTTGACGTGCTTGTGCAGTCTCCCTTGCACTTTTTGCAGCTGCATCTCTGGATTTGGCGAGTCTTCTTTCGCGAGTGATGAGAACTTGGTCTGAACAGTTGTATATAATGAGTAGCAGAGTAATCAAAGCAGCCTGAAGAAGCAAGTTAAGACATCAATTTCCATTGTTACTTCTTGTTGTGTTGTAAAGAAGAAAAAATGTGCATAAGACATTAAGATGAGCATATTTTGTCTCGCGTGAAATGAACAACTAATGAGGTAGAGCTAGCTAAGATCAATCATATAAACCCATTTGTACCAGAATAAAGTGAACAACTTACGATAAGCATAATTCCATATGCATGGATGTTTTGATTCGTTGTGTTGGAATCACATGAAGTCAATTTGAAGCACGCTGCAAGATGATGGCAAAAATCAGAATTCTCAAGTTGCAGATGTGATTACGAACAAAAAAGTAAGTATATAATAGCAAAACTTACGTTTTTCTGATGTAGAACCCAACCGGCAGTAATGTCTGACATTTCAGGAAGACGATTAATAGGATTAGAAAAAAATATTGGTGCCGACAGAGTAAATTAAGAAAAAGCGCACAGAACAGAATAAGACATAACAATCATCAAATGATTTAGGCCTGGGACAAAGAAGACATACCCACTACTGCATAGTTGTTTCTGGGTGTTTGTCGGACAATAAGATCCTTCTGAACAGAATAACTCTTTACCACTATTGACAGCAGCCCACATATTTGCTCCTCCACAAGTATGGTTGGGATGCTCTGGTGGTAGTTGGTAAGAATATCTGCAGCGCAAAGATATTTGTTTTAAAACATACTACCAACATGAGATGTATATATAGCAATGAAAGGGAACAAAATGCGAGCTTACGGTTCACATATGCCATTCTCTTTGTTGAGTGTTGCAAGTGGACAATAGGAACCTAACGGGCAAGCTGCAAGAATACAACAAACCAGAAAAATCTCAGCACGATATTACAACCAGGGAATACACAAATTACTCGAAAAGGCAAAGTGAGCGCATCTTGGTTCAACATGAAGAGTTCTTGGTATAATTCAATTATCCTAAAGAGCGTAGATGTATTACCAAATTAATATGGCATTGAAACACAAAAGATGAAGTAGCGTTTAAAAGATTCATAAGGGGAAATTGACAAGCACTTAAAGTATCAAGTTCTTACGTATCATGCATGTAAGACTACGAGGACAGAAGAAACCCTCGCAACAAGTCTGACAGTTGAGAGTTCTTGCAGGAATGTCACGAGAATTTTCAAAATCAACCTCCTGGCTGTCTCCAACACTGCAAGCCCATCCAGGCTCACAACCAGAAACCCACGAGGTTAAATTACAATTCTTATTAGGTTTTGAGCTACTACCTGAAATAAAATTTTCAAAGTAGAACTTCATTTCGGCTGCCGTACACAGGCGTCCTTGAACATCTGTTACACCAATGAAAAACACAGTAATAAATGTGAGGAGAAAGGACAGATATTGATATGAAACATGTTCACAGTAATTTCACACTTATTTTTCTTATACAATATCCTTAACCTTAAGCATTATTTACTAAACACGGTCCTTACAATGTGACCTCGCACTTTCAGAAGGAGACACTCAAAGAAGAACACACATGAGTAGCAACTTGTCATTTTTGGAAGTATATATGGTCAGTATGTAACTTTCAATTTTCTCATTCGAACATATAAAAATTGACTGCATTGTGATCCATAAGAGTGATATAATAGTATATTAACATGAAAGAAAAGTTGCTTCTTCTTTTCAAAGGACCGACTTCAAACCCCCAAATTCACCAGCTAAATGAGCATGAATCGGTGAATGAATCTTTCTACTGCTAAAACCAGTAATCTTGCACGCACACAAATAGAGCAGTTATGGACTCAATACTAGGTTGACTTTATTTTGATTTTGTGGTCCAATATCATATGATTCAAAATTTAATTCCTTTCCTTCAACTACATTTTCCAAGGAACCAAACAGAGAAGTTGTGAACTTTAAATCTAATAATAAATGCTGGTACCTGGACTTTTCTGAATGCAAGAAGCCATGAAGGTTAAATCAGTTGAAAAATTAAATGCTTGGTTCCAATCATTCTGCCTGATATATAGAATAGAAACAAAAAGAGGTTCAAAATCAAATAAAATTGAAACCTCATAAAACTAGAAAGTAAAAACAAAAAGAGAATCTCATGAAACCTTAATAAAGCTCCCCAATCAAGCATAAATAAGATACTTACGGATCTTTAATGCAGAAATTAGATTGATTATTGATTACTTCACCCATATAGGAAGTGAGATTGGTCAAGCGGGTGTTGAGGACGGTTGTGAGAACCCCAAGAATGGAAGGATCGTACGGTGGCGCAGTAACACCAATCGGAGGAACCGCAGGTTGGGCCGAACCGAAACCCAGATGGAGCCATATCAGGATTGTGAAAAAGGTACAAACTTTGAGCTCTTTTGAGCTCATTGTAGTAGTTGTGGATGGTTGGAGAAGTAGCTGAGTAACAAAATATCGGAAGCTAAGATAAGATTATCAAGAAATGAAATGAAGCAAAGATTGTATGTTGTGAAGTAATTAAGAAAGAATTTGAAGATGCGGGGAGGTTTGGATATGGAAGTTTAGGTGTGAAGAGCAGAGCAAACGGTTTGTTTGTAGTGGAAAGGTCAAATGAGAGATTTGAAGAAGAAGAAGAAGAAGAAATGGACCAGGTCGTAGGTAACGACCGTCGTCTGCTTTCTCTTTTGGCGGCTTTAACATAGTTTTCTTGTCATTTTTGAACGACTGCTACTACCAGATTATTTTGGAGTTATTTACAAGCAGCCACACCTATGCAATGCATTTATCAATTGCAGCACAGGTAGTGCCACATATATGGCTCACATGTTACTAGGCTAGTTGAATTTATATTATATTCTATACTACTGTATTTTTAGAGCATGGAAATGTATTTCTTCCAACTCGTTCCACTTCCGTAAGTTGGATATACTCTCTGCTAAAATGAGTGTCATCATTTTTATTTTTCAAAAAAGAAAACGTTAGTGTTTTGACAATGGTATATTTTGTTGCTTGACAGGTTGTTGATTGGAGAACAAGTTAGAGTTGAGCAAAGAAGTGTAAAGAACCAACTCAACTAAAAGTTTAAATTAATAGTTGAAAGCCCAATAATAGTTTTATACTCTAACACACCCCCACACGTGATACCATGTAAAGAACCAACTCAACTAAAAGCTTAAGCTAATAATTGAAGGCCCAATAATAGTTTTATACTCTAACAAGAAGTTAGGGTTCCCGGTGGCTATCAGGTTCTAGACGGCTTTGGTTGGGTAGGTTATTCACGTTATCAGTGAGTTTCAATGCCAATATCGACGTGGGGTAGGTCGTTGGTTGTATTTCGACAATAGTGTCGCTCACAAGTATAGCAGAGAAGGCGGCTAGGGTCCTAAACAGGCTATCGTTTGCGGAGGAGAACGAGTTTCTTAAATTTTGAGACGAGGATGGGCCAGCTCGGACGCATGACAAATTGGTTTGGAAAGTTGTTGGTTGATTTTTGACAGATGGCTTTGAGTTAGCTTAGAAGATGGTTGGGAACTAGATCAAGCTAGCGCAAGCATGGTAGCCCTTTCTGAAGATATGAGCAACGATTAGGAAGTGGAAGAGATAACGATTATCTAAAAAAGCAAAAAAAACGGGTTAGAGGTGAATGAGAAGTTGGTTTAAAAAAACGTCCAGTAGGCGGGGCTAGAAGACAATGTTCGCTGAGATCAATGAGTCTTCAATCTTGGAACTGTTGTGGGATACGCCTTGGGGAATTCGGGTCTTCAGAGGTCACATACAGTTAGAAACGATGACTTTCAAGTCATTCATGATAATATAAGCATCTAATATGTTTAATTTGACTCGGTCAAATCGAGCGTACTAGAAATGTTTGTCATATTTTCCACGTGTGAAGGAATTATTTTAAGTGTTATTCTAAAGTCCAATTATTAATTCAAGGTTCAGTATCGAAACATCAAACTTGGGACCTGCAGGAGACAACACACCAAAGATAGAGACATCAATTATTTTTTTGGGACACTTTCTTGAGATTGAGAATAAGATCTCAGCCAGAAATCAAAAGAGCTCTAGAGAACATTATAGAGAGATAAATTATAAAAAGTAATAAATTCACTTGTGAAGATCACTTCCTCCTCCGAGTAACAAATATTCCCCACGTGTTGACGCGTGATTGGTGTTGACAAAGTAAAGTCTGTTTCTGGACCACTTGAGGCTTGAGCTCGAGCTTCCTAAGCGCATCATTCGCTAAGATCAGGCAAGTTCTTCAGTTCTCGTACATCCTTCATGCACCGATAAGAGAGGATCGAGGTCTTTACCGCTCAGAGTAGCGTCCTAGATTTTTGAGGAAAATGAATTGTCTTGATATTTGTCCAATGAGGCGAGGAGCCCCCGAGATGGCTCGAGGAAGGAATTTGAGCTTCCAAACATACTAATTGTTTTGATCTTTCCCAACCCTTGAAAATGTCTCAAGTATAACGAAATCGACCGAATGGAAAAACAAACAAAAGATCAGCATGTGTCGTGACCTAAATTCTTTATGCCACTACATTCGCACGAGCGCATATTGATTGCAACATGGGAATTCGTGTCGCAAAAAAAAGTCCAGCTAAGGCTCCGAACATTTAGTTTGGTCATAGAGAGGCGACGTTCATTGGGAAAAATTCCTTGACTTTGATATAAGTTATGCGCTGCACACACACTTTTCAGGAGCGGGTATGTGAGGCTGCATTTCGGGAACGAATCTACAAAGTCGTGTTATGGGAGCAAGTCCATCAGGCCACGTTTTGGGAGCAATTCTGTGTATCAAGTGTGTCTTGTCTTGACATTTTCCCGATAAGGTGAGAAGCCTATGAGGTTGCTCGAGGAGGCAATTTGTGTTTTCCCACGTTTACACTATTTGTTTTGATCTTTTTCAAACACTTAAAAAGTGTCTTGAGTGCAATGAAATAGGCCATATCAGCAAAACAAGCATATCATCCGTCTGTGTCACAACACATGTATGGTCGAAGCTCCAAATTGTCAGATTCGGGCATCGTTTTATTCCATGAGAGATTGTGTTCGTTGGGGGAAAGTCTCTTAATCATGAGATGAGTTTCGAAAAACATGTAAGTTTTTCGGGTGTGTGCTTCAGGCATGCGCTTTTGGAGCAAGTCTCGTGGTCGCAGGATGGGGTTAATGTGGCGCTCAGATGTCACGTTTCGCATTTAATTTACTATTTTTACGTAAAAAAATTATGTATCGATCATCAAATTAGTATTAAAAAATGGCATGTGTAATGCATTTGATAAGAAGAAATTTCAGTAGTTATTATTGACAGGTCGGATTTGGAACGGTGTACGTTAATTATGAGCCACAAATTTATTGAGATCAATGAGACGAATATATGCTAATGTGGTGTCATCTTCTCGTTGACTTGTCTTAACTTAAGTAAAGAAAATACTTGACTCGTATTTTATATTTTAAAATATCAAATGTTATTATTATTATTTTTTTAATAGGAACAATTATGTGTATTAATAATATAAAAAAAATCAAGATATACAAGTTAAGAAATATTTGAAATGGCCGGCTCCCAAGCCAAACCCTTCCTCCCGAGGGAACAGACCCCACAATCAATCAGAAAAATGAGGACTCTCCCTAGCCAAAACTAAAGGCATAAGGCACCTCCGACCATAGTCAATTTTGATCACCCCAAAATAGAACTCATAAATTAAGTAAAAAAAAAAATTCACTACCAAACAAACTACAAGACCAAAGGCACTGACTACTGCCTTTTCTTTGATCTGGCTTGCTTGAACCGAGCCCGCCTCTTGCGCAGACCGCAAGAGCTTACCTACCAAGGAGAAAGCCTCCCCCGACAGATCCATAACTGGACCAACTACTCCTTACGGACCTGGTTAGCCAGGTTCTTCATCACCAAATCCCTCAGATCACCCTTACCCATATAACGCTTCAATCTGTTATCCATGATCACCGCCTAGCTCGAAAATCGATGAAACCAAAAAGCCACTTGCGTACCCCCTAAGT
>JAYMTK010000849.1:0-18900 GCA_036897405.1 Pelargonium myrrhifolium
AATATAAAACAACCTCTCTCTCGAGCCCCTCGGCCTATCGAATGCCACAAACCTCCCCACAATTGTAGCAATCTACAAAATTCGGCAAACATGACATTTTTCAACTACTTCGGTGATCTTGGACAATGGTGCTGCGTAATAGATAATTGTAATTAAACGCAACATTTTGTCCAAACCTACATAAATGTAATCTCCGAATAAAGGAGAAAAATGAAAAACGGTGCCTATCGATTATAACAAAAACAAACAAACCACAACCGCGTTACATTCCCAATTTCTTCCCAATTTTCCATCTACACAACACAAGCACTCAGATCAGACATTGCCGGAGACTTATCGGAACTGCAATTCTCTGAAATCGGAGCTGTCTTCTCTTTAGCATTCACCGATCACTAAATTGTCTGTTCTCCGATTTCACGGCCATGGCTTCGGTGTCGTTTCTGGCTTCGACGCAGAGGTACGCGGTCGGCGCATTATTCGCGGTGGCGCTTCACCAGGCCCAGACCTACCAAACCCGTCCTTTAGGCTATTTCCTCGACGAGGAACCTGAGCGAACCAGTACTGGCAGTAGCAGTAGCGACTCCGTCTCCGAGGACCCCGAGCTCTGGGCTCACCAGAACTCCGGCCTCCTCCGTCCTGTTTTCAAGTACGATTGTCTAAATCTCCGATTTGATTTTGTTTTTTTATCGATTCAACTAAGAATGCACGGTGATCACTTAGTATTGGAATTTTGTGTCTTTGGTTGAGGGAATTGCTTTAACTTTTCAATTGAATCGTGTTGTGAATAGAGCTCTAGATATTGAGGATTCTGCGTGGGTTGGACTTGAAGAGACTGCAGCTTCTTGTCCTGCTAAGCATCATGTTGGAGCTGTAAGTTGTTTCATTTCTAGTCATTTTCTTTGAATTGTATAGAATTTTTGTTTCCGAAGTTGCAATGCCTCTGGTTTTCACTTAATGCAGTAATGGAAAATGGATAGATATACTTTTCATATTGAGGTCATAGAACATAAGGTCGAAACATATGAAGGTAATGAGCAACGCTTGCATCTATTTGTAGTAATGTACTCCCTCCGTCGCCAAATGAGTGTCTTGTTTGTCTTGCATTTTTGTCCCAAAATGCGTGTCCTCTTTCCTTTTAAGGAAATTAATTATAACATGAATTACCAATAACATACCTATGATAAGTTAGTATATATTGAGTTTGTTAGAACACATGTGCATGAGGATTTAAAAGTAAAATATATCACACTAACTAACTTCTCCTTAATTATTCTCAACATAGAAACAAGGACACTCATTTTGGGACGGAGGGAGTATATAGGTATTTATTGTGTCGTATATTAGAGGAAGTTGATTACTCTTGAAACATGGACTAAATTGTACAATTTCTGGGCAACTTCCTTCTCATGGTAGTAATTATACGTGAAAGCTTATATTGTAGTTTTTTAAAAGTTAGAATAGGGTTTTAGCGATTTTTGCTGCAGTTTTCTTTTGTTTGCATGGTTTGTTCTTTGACCACTGATTGGAGATGCTTGCATCTACATTTACTACTTTTGGTATCCTTATTTTTGTTATCGATTAATAAAGCTGTTATTTGTCTTGTCTTAGTTCTTGAGGATACTGTCTGAAGAAAAGGGTGATAGTCAAGCGCTTGAACTTGCTTTGTCGAATGCCATTGAAACTATAGTAAAAGGTATGGAAACAAAAATTGAATCTTCTGACAAAAAGAAGAAACACCGTGAGTACGAAAATGAATGTCGGGAAAAATGTGCTGCTGATAAGGTGCATGCAAGTATCGAAGAAGGAGAAGAGCGCTCGAAAATTCAGGATGAATACGAGGATGCTTCTGGAAGTAAACTTTATGAGATTTCTGTTGATGGGGTAATTGTGCAATCAACTATTGGTGAGAGTAATGCGTCTGAGAATAGAGATCATCCGCACGGGTCCAGATGTAAAGTTGATGAGAAGCCTGTTGAGGAAGTAACGATGCTCAGCTACCATAGGAAAGTGACTGTTCTCTATGAACTTCTTACTGCTTGCCTAGCTGATACAGATGAAGATAACAAAAAATCTGAAGAAAACAAAAAAGAGAAAAAAAAAGATGGCGATAAAAAGAAAGATAAAAAAAAAGATGAAGATAAAAAAAAAGATAAAAAAAAGGATGTAGATAAAAAAAAGGATAACATAAAAGATGAAGATAACAAAAAACCTGCAGGACGAAGAAAAGGTTATGATGCTCGTCATCGTGTGGCTCTGCGATTGCTAGCAACTTGGCTTGATATCAAGTGGATGCATATGGTTTGTATACTCAATTTTTCACTACTTTTGAGTTAAATTTCAAGCTCTTGGATTTATTATTTTCTCTTGTCCCCGTACTTTGTTGCTTCATACATCTGTGTTAATGGTCACAAAAATGTGGATAATCACAAAATGTCATTTAAGGTAGGTACTAGATCTGAAAAAGTTTACGCACTTAAGCTCATCATCTTTGCACAAAAATCAGGTTTCTTTTAGCATCAGACTTACCTTAAAAAGAAAACTAGAAAGATTACTATATTGTAAGTGTGATGAATCTCCATTTTGCATGCTCTTCTTTTTCCTTGCTGTTCAATCATTATGGAATATCTGTAGACCTTTCTGTGGCTCTTGATCTCAAGATTATGACTCACAGCTCGGATTTTTTAGTTAAATAATTTGGATGGTCATTGCTTGTTTTTGTATTTTATCAATATACACTTATTTACTTAGGGGATATGTGGCATGGGATAAACCAAAGAGTTTATTTGGACGTTGAAATAAAGTTCTATCATTGTCAAATTTATCTAACAAATGAGTACTTTCTTCAAGTTTAATTTTTGAAATACGGGGAGTTAATTTCTCTCATTTAGATTCTTGAATCTGCATCTCCACCCAAGGAAGGTATCCATTTGCTGCAGTTCTTTCAAACTTTTGTGCATTATGCAATGTAGCATATTGTCTGGCCTACTAAGGATTTAGTTGTACCCCATCTTATGACATTGTCCCATGAAAGGAAACCTTGGTTTGTAGGAAGCAATTGAGACAATGGTTGCATGCTCTGCAATGGCTGTTGCAAAAAAAGAAGATCCGAAGAAAGAGGCATCTGGCTCATCAGATGGCAAATGGTCTAAATGGAAGCGAGGTGGTATTATTGGTGCAGCTGCAATAACTGGAGGAACCTTAATGGCTATTACTGGTGGTAGGGAACCCTTAAAAATGTTTTCACCAAATTTAGTGACTTCAATTTCCCATTGGATTGGAGAAACTTTTCTCATGGATTTGATAGTTATCACCTTTTAGTTTACATTTCCAATGTTTCTCAGGATTAGCTGCCCCAGCTATTGCTGCTGGATTTGGTGCTCTGGCTCCAACATTGGGTACTATAATCCCTGTAATTGGAGCAAGTGGGTTTGCTGCAGCTGCAAGTATTACAGGGACAGTAGCTGGTTCTGTTGCTGTAGCTGCGTCTTTTGGAGGTGAGTAGTTGGTTTCTTTGGGCTTCAATTGAGAATATCATCACCCTAACTCTCAATATATTCTTCATAACTTCAAGATGTCTTTGATGTGTTCACCTTCCAGCATGGACTGGTTATGCATATGATGTTGAAATGTTTATTTATAAACATGGCTCCTCTCAGGGAGTTTATGCTGCTCAAATGACGATCATTTTAATGGATGCATTATGTTTTTCTTGATTTAGCTCTTAGTATGTTCTATACAGCTAATCATACTTTTGCTTAAACAAAATCTGCTGTCCGTTGTAGTCGCAACTAATAAGCTAGACTGCAGATTTGATATACCACCACCACCACAAAATGTAGTGTACTTGTTTTGATGCTGTGGATTTTGCTTTTAAGCCTCCTTACCAAAAGAAGAAGAATAGAGGATCGTTTTGTGTCCCACATCAATTGGGTGTGAATTTTAACTCATGTTTCTCTTATTTCTTTAAAGCAGCCCAAATTTGAGTGATGATATATCATAAACAGATTCCGGTAACGCAATAAGCTAACCGCTCCTTTCATTCATATGTTTTTTTTTTCTTCTTCATGGTTACATAGATCACACAAGAAAATATGTTATCTGATTGGCCATAAATTTCAGTTGCATAAATGATGATCTCATGTTATAATGATCTGATTTATGTCTTTCGTTGATCACTTTTTTCAACCTAGCTGCTGGAGCTGGACTTACAGGAGCCAAAGTGGCACGGAGAATTGGAAGTGTTGATGAATTTGAGTTCAAAGCTATTGGAGAAAATCATAACCAAGGCGTGAGTTTTTTTTTTTTTGGGATCCTTTTCTTGTTTTGAGGACGTTTCATTCTTCAACTGGGAACACACTTAACCTGAATGAATATAATTTTTCTGTTTCATAAGTTATCATCTGTGTGTGTGTGCGTGAGGGAGAGTTAGTGTGATGAATTTGAACGCCAATGCTTGCTAAAAATTTTTTGTCAGCGGCTAGCAGTTGAGATCATGGCCTCAGGGCTTGTTTTTACTCTGGAGGATTATGTAAGGCCTTGGGAAGGAGTAAATGACAATTTAGAAAGGTAAAAATTTAATATTACATTGTCGATTCATGTTGGGAAATCTGATAAATATCATGTTTCCTATCCCTTCATTAATAGGATGATGCTTTTAAGTTTCCAGTTGTTCATATGTGGTCCTTAATATCATATAATTAGAGTTTTATTTTAACCTGCTTGAGGCTCCTTAGCACATTTTCTAGTTTATTAAATTGTTTTTCATTAGTAGTGAACCAGCTAGAAGAGCTTTTTATTCCACTGCTGACAAGTAAAGATATGTACTGCATTTCAATTCAGTAGAGGTTGCCTTCATTTTCACAATTGCTATGTATATGGCCTTATTTTCTTTTCTTGTTTTCAGTAATCTATATTGTTGAAGATGTGTATATTTCACTTGATGAAAAATGATATAAAAGGAATACAATATATACAGTAGTTCTGATGATCTAAACTAGGAAATCCCTATCAATACAGTTAATACACAAAATCCATTAAATCAATCACCCATAAATGGATAATTTTAACGCTCTCCCTCAACATATAAGTTATATGTTCCAGGCTTGTTGCAAAGGAATTCAATCTGAGGACCTCTGAGGGATTTGGTGAGAATATCTGCTATTTGATCATTAGAGCTGACATGGCCATTAGTGATGCATCCAGACAGACTTTCCTCTTGGATAAAGTGGCAATCAATCTGCTTCATCATCTCATGAAACACTAGATTTAAACCAATATCAAGACCAACCTGACTGGTACATCATAATTCCATTTGAATGACTTCAGTAGTTCAGTGAACTTTAGTTCATGTAGTCTTTATATTTTGTGCCTCTCCTTTAGTTCGGAATAGGATACCCGGAAAATATCAAAGAATGAAAAGAAGAGTTAAGAAACTGATTCAGGAGCTAAAATTTGCAGAAGTGCCACACCTGAAATCGGTGTGATTGCCTTCATTCCAATGTTTCATGGGAGGACTAAACATATAGAGGCTGATTACCATGGGAAGAAGATTTTATCTAGATGTATCACCATTGGCAATGTCAATTCCAGTGAACAACTAGCTGATATCTTCACCAAATCACTCAGGGGTCCTTTTATTGTCTTCCTTTGTAGCATGCTTGGCAGTTGGTACATATATATGCTCCAACTTTAGGGAGAGTGTTGAAGATACTGTTAGAACTTAATTTGTTATTATTTTTCTAACAGAAATAGGATTTATCATAGTAGCCTATAAATATACCATGTTCAATTGATGAAATTAATTCAGTTAATCAATATATTACACAGTGCTCGTCTCAAAAAGAAATATAACGTATATTTATGAATGTTATGTAATTGCTTACCATAATGAAACTTTCTGTATTTTTGTTTCATTTTATAAGCTTTTTCTTGCAAACAAGGGACTTATATGTAAACTTTTTTTTTTTCTGGGACACAAATTGATTGTATGAATTATAATTTTCTTATGACCCTAACAAATATGTAGGTATGCATTACAGTGGGAATCAAAGCATCTTTTTGCAGTGAGCACTGCAATTCAGGATTGGCTTACTTCAAGTAATTGGTTTGGTTCTCATGGATGCTACTACCTTATCTTATAGTTATTTAAGATGCTGAAATTGCCACAACTTAATGTAGGGATCGCCATGGAGTTAATGAGGCAAGGCGCCATGTTAACTGTATTACGCACACTCTTATCAGCATTAGCTTGGCCGGCAACGTTACTTGCAGCTACTGATTTTATTGACAGCAATTGGACAATTGCTTTGGACAGGTTAGGGAAAATGGGAAGAGCTATTGCCTAGAACTATATAGGAGATGCATTGCATGATATGTTGGGGCATGTACTCTTGCATACCACACCAGAGCATCTAGATTGAAGCTCAAGAGCCAAAACTTTGCCTCATATGTTTAGTATTTAGATCCTGTGGCTTGTATTTGATGAAATAATGCAGAAAATGGACCAAATCCTTCAATTGGCTACTTGTTCACTGCTGAAAAAAGTCAGGCCAGATGAAAACTTGTTTTCAATCATGACTTCTGGATGTAGTGTTGATGGAATTCAACTCTTGCCAACATTATTCAGATTCTGTAAAACCAATAAATAACCTTAATATTATGCCTTAAGAGTTCATAACCAGTTCTATGTGTTTTTTACATTTTCTAGATCAGATAAAGCAGGAAGGATTCTTGCTGAAATCCTTCAGAAAGGGTTACAAGGATACAGGTATGTAATAGCTAAGCTAAGAACATTATTTTTCCTTTTTTCCGAAATGCCTGAAATATCTGGAAAGACATCTTGTCCTGATTCTACATATGGCTTTCTACATTTCAGGCCTGTGACACTCATAGGTTATTCACTTGGAGCAAGAGTGATACTCAAGTGCCTCCAGTGCTTGGCTGAAACTGAACGTAGCGGTAACTACTACCATCACTCTTCATTGCTGTTTCTGAATGCTTGGATAATTCTGATGCACTTCCCACTTTATTGATTATTGGCAGCTGAACTCGTGGAAAGAGTTGTACTTCTTGGAGCACCAATTTCGATTGGAGATGAGAACTGGGAAGCTGCTAGAAGGGTGAATGGATACACCACTCCCTTTTCTTTTTCCTTTTTCCTGATAATTTAAACGCATCTTCAATATTTCATCTGTTGTTCTGTGCAAATACGTCTTCACCACATGCTTATTATCTTCCATGAAGTCCTCCATAACCTTCTTGTACTCTGCAGATGGTGGCTGGGAGATTTGTGAATGCTTACTCAACAACTGACTGGACACTTGGAGTTGCTTTCCGTGCAAGGTATGCATTATGATTATGCACTAGGAGATTTAAACTGATCTAAAAATCACAGTCAACAGAGTTGATATGAACTTGTTATCCTGATCCACTATATTCTGTGATATGTGATCCTATATTGGTTTGATGAGCTGTATCCACGTTAACTGATGTGTGCTTACGTTGGGATTGGCTGCCCAAATATAGTTTTCTAGCTTTTAGATTATGCACATATTGCAATAGATATGGCAATTTACTCAGGTTTAGTGGATCATAGCATTTCTCATTTGGATCAACTGTCTCAACAGTCGATGATACTTAATTTGTCCAAACTTTGATGTTGTTTGTTCTGAAAGCTTAGAACAATGTTGCTAATTTTTGTAATTGATCCAGGTGCCTTTTTATTTATAGCGACTTGTTTTCAATACTTCTTATCATTTCCATACTATCCTTCCCCACTTTCCCAACCTTTAAACAGAAAAAAGAAAGGGAGGGAAAAAAAAAAAAAAAAACAAGAGTGAAGAATTCTGTTCCAAGCAATTCCAATATCCAAGATTGAATTTCTAGAATGTGGTATATGGGTAGAATGTTTACAGTGTTAAAGTTGTTATTTCTATTTGTCTCAAATTCAAATTGCAAAATGTTGACTGGAGTTGCTTGATCATATCGAGTCAGTAGAAAGTCGTAATTAGCCTAACATTTACTGTTTCAATCAGTTTACTCAGTAAAGGATTAGCTGGAATTCAGCCTATTGATGTTCCGGGAATCGAGAATGTGAGTTTCCTCTCTTCTCTAATCTTCATTGAATTATTTCATCTTTTATTCATTGTTTTAAGTTTGAGCATTGCATCGAACGAGAAGTAAGGCATTTTGTAACCAAGTGATTAATTATTTTCGCGGTTTGCAGGTAGATGTGACGGATTTGGTTGAAGGCCACGCTTCGTACTTGTGGGCTACACAGAAGATTCTTGAACGGCTTGAACTAGAAACCTACTATCCAGTTTACAAGACTACATCAAACAAAGACTAACCAAAGAAACAGTTCTCTTGAATTCATCTTCTACCTCTGTCAGTACAAGTTTTGGTTAAAGCTACACATATCCATATGGAAACATGTTGGCACTATTTTTTTTTTGTAGCTTTTGCTTTGTTGATTGCATTTTCTCAGGTTTATATGGTAGAGGCAAGACAGGGCCTTGTCCTGTCCAAAAGTTTGTAAGAGAATAAAAAAAAGAACTTGAATAAAGAAATAATTTATTTATTTCAACTTAAACCACAAAAAATTCAGTTTTATCGAAATCATGTACATTCATTTGTCTTGTTTTTCTCTCTGGAGTCTTATTTTTTCTCTCTATAAAGGTTTTATATATATATATATATATATATATATAAAAAGAAGAATATGATTTGTACGAAGCTAAAAATCAGGATCCAGGCCATTTGAGACGATTCTGGATTGAAGGAGAAATAAAATGGCTCCTCAAGAAATTCAGTGTGCTTGCTAAACCTGAACTGCCTATTGAAGCCATATCCAATCAAGTTACTTATCCTTAATTACTATTTGACCACAAAACTTTTCTCTTTATCCAAAAAAAAAAAAAAATTATGAACACAATTTTGACCTCAGATAACCCCACGAAGATCTATTAATACCATTTTCACCTCTTCAAATTACAGCTTAACCAACCGTGTATGTCTATTCTCAATTTTCTCTAAAATTTCTCTAACACAGATTCTTTTTTTGAATAGAGCAAAATGATACTTTTTATTTCGTATAATCTTTGAATAATCAAATGGCTCTTTTAGGGAACATACTCCCACAAACCGATCAGTAGTAAAGGAAACATTCACCTATACAAAAATGTTCCGTAAAAAAGAGTATTGTTGATCAATCTGTATCAACCAAAGCGTCCACTACATATTAACCAAATTCAAGTCAGGGCACTAGCAAATGCCCCCCCAACTCAACTCGACACCCTCCTACCAATTATCGTAGGGTGCCACACACCAAACAATACTACATCTCTTGGACTTGGTGCACCAGACCCTCCTCCCCATTTTTGAACTCAAGATGCTTCCCGAGATCCCCAAGTCCCTGCCCTACAGCATTTCGGCACAATCAACTCCTTCCCTTTTTCATCCTCCTTCTGGAGCACCTTCCGACGTAATAGGATCCAGGTTCATCTTGTTAGGTCTCGGACCCTCCACCCGCCAATCCTCCTCCCAGCTCTGAGCGGACCGTAAATACTGCCTCCCTCTCGACACTCCTTGAGGTCCCCTAACCACCCGAAGCCCCATGCCATACGTCCTATCCGGACCGGTATTTGGGGTAGCCTTAAGGAGACCATAATGCTCCTCATTGTGTCATAAAATATTAATATTGCAGTAAAATAGAACAATGTCACTTTTTCACAAAGAAACTCAATACAATGCAGCTTACCGTTAGATAACCTGAGCTTCATCTAGCGTCGGAGTGGTTTGCGAACATCTACAAAGACTGATTCTGAAATAAGAGTGCCACTCTCCTAGAGTTGTACGAAACCACCCCAAAGCCCCAAGCAACCACCCAATCCCTCTACTCACGACGCCTGAAAAGCAAGACAACGGCGACGGGCTAATAGAGAGCCTATGACTAAGATTCTTATTCTCATGTCTGATGTGAAATACTGGAGTACCCCTGAGTTATGCCTAACAATGTGTTAGTTTTCCTAGTGTGCATGCAGTCGTTTGGAAGCCCTAGACCGAGTTAAAATATAGTGTATTATCTCATATATGTAGTGTAGAAACAGTAATATTTGTTTGATTATGAAACAGAGTAAATAAAAGATAACATGTTTCTGACAATTAATTTTGATAACATTATGAATGATACAAAATTTAGTCCAACTGAACACTACATGATGATACAATTCACAGTAAGGATTACAAACATGCTAATGTAAGAACGATCCCAGAATTGAATGGGAATAATTGCCGCCGGCCAACTACAATCAAGGGTGCAAATAACTACAAGATGCTCCTTTTTTGCAATGCCCGCTTTCATAAAATTTACAAACTCTCTGCCCTTTAGGAGGAGACCGGAAAGAACCTCCTCCGCCGCCACCGCCACTACCGCCAACTTGTCTGCTCCATGGCGACCTACCCCTACTACTATTGCCGTTACCGTTACCATTACCATAACTAAAATCGCCACTGCTTTGGAGATGGCGGTCTCTTGGACTCGAATACCTCTCTCCACTATGTCTCGGTTGGTTTCCCCACATACCTTGGTTCCCTGCATGACTATTTCCCCAATTTACATTCAAATGTTGTAGCATTGTACCTGCGCCGGCGCCAGTGCCAGTGCCCGTCCCCGTGCCTGTGCTTGTGCCTGTCCAACCCATGTTTGAATTTCCTAGAGAAAGTCCTCCAATCCAGCCCAAGTTGGGATTTCCGTGTTCCGATGATAACCAGCTAGCAGCGGCTGCAGTGGTTTCTGGTCCTCCTCTCCAAGTTGAGTCCGGAGCAACCATGCCTAAAGATCCAATGGTTGTTGATGCAGGAGGTGGTGGGATGCCAGCACCGGCTTCCCATTCGCTAACTGAGACATCGCTAGGCTTAATAGTTAAAGTGGTTTGAACAGTTTCTGGTCCTCTCCAAGCTGTATATGCAGCAGCAGCAGCCATGCCCGAAGTGCCAATGGGTTGTGCAAGGAAGAGTTCACAGGGCTTAGCTTCCACTTCTGTACTTTTGGAGAGAAGCTCAATGGGCCTAACATCAGACTCAGATATTTCCCGTGGCTCATCCTTCACATTGCATTGAAGAGAAATTTGCAAATCTCCAGTGGAGCTTAAAGCATCATTTTTGCCTAGATCGCGTGTGGGGCTAAAACCCTCGGCAGGATCAAAGCAATCATTCTTGGAATCCTGCACTAGTTCCCCCCCGCAGTTTATGGTTGAAGTACCAGACGATAAGCCACAGAGAGATTCCATTGCTTCAACTTCAGCCAACAAATCTGAAACTGATTCGTCAACCAAAGGAAAAAATTCCTCAGGTCCACTAACAAGAAGCTGCCAGCTGGATGCGTTAGGTACAGGAGGCTGGGCTGGGGAAGAATGAGTTAGTTCACTCATGGAAGTCGGAGTAGCAGCATGATCACTGGCCATTTCAGTAGGTTTTACTGAAGATGTTGACACAACTTTTGAGTCCCATTCCTCAACATTAAGTCTATGGTCTTCTGCAGCAGATTGACCTGAGTTGCTCTTACTATTAGTAGATTGTTTTTCAGGACTGAGTCCACTATCACCGCGAACATCAACAGTCTCATGTGAATTACAATTTTCATTGTTCTGAGAAGAGTTCAATCCTTCAGATATGGGATCTTTCTTGACCTGATTTGAAAGATCCTCGCTAGAAATTATGGATGAGGGAAGTGAGCAAGATACTTGCGGCTGCACAGAGCGAGAACTATTACCCTTCATTGAGTCCCAGCCTAATAAAACACTTGCAGCTTTTTCCTCGTCGGAATTGATAACATCTAGAGATGGAGCTGAGCTACAAGAAGGGGAGCCCAATTCTTTGCTCCTCTCAGATTCTTCTTTACCATTAGAAAGAGCATTATCATCATTCTGCTTGGCATCCCAGCTATCCTCCTTCTTACTGTTATCTTGGGTAGTATTTAAATCTCCACTCAACCCACCATTCTTGTTATCATCACTGTCAACAGCGGTGACTTTCACTTCCTCAGACAATAAACAGCTGTTGGACAACGGTGGTTGCTCTGCATCATACCGTCCATCCAGTGCATCAATCAAAAGTATCGAGTCATCTTGCTTTCCATTCAGTCTCCAGATTTTCAGATCAGAAGGGAAGTGGCCAGTGACACTCCACTTGCGCAGCTGCACTAAACAAAATGGTCCTTGGATCTTTCCAGTAGGGTCCTGATAGTTCCACAGTTTATCTGTCTCCATTCCATTGGCAGATTGCTCCGGCCCTGTATAGGGTACTGGTCCTGGAATTTCTGATGCAACTCCACAACTCAATTCAGACCTCACCACTGCTACATCATTCTTACCACCAGCTGCCGAACCAGTGGAATCAACTTGATTCTTTGAAGTACTCAAACTTTTTAATCCAAGTACCACACTCCCCGGATGCCATGATGAGTTCCCATCATCTTTATCGACATTAGATGGGTATGTGTTGAGAGGAGAAACTGATTCAATCTCCTTTCTACCAAAGCCAAAACTTCTTAATCTCATATGGTTGCCTGTACATAACCAGCAAAATACAACCAACAAATAATGTCAGAAAAAAAAAAATCAAAAACCAATAAAAATAGTTCCATAAGTAAATGCCATGGACCTGATCTCTTCCAATCTAACTCTCTGCCATCTTCAGAATCATGACTTGGATCCATATTTGGGTCTGCATGTACTTCAGGAATTGCAAGCAACCTACGCTGACGTTCCTCAGGGGAGTTCAAAAGTTGTAATTTCTCCACACATTCTCTTAGCGTGGAACTCGGTCAAGGAATGTTCACAAAGTATAATAAACAATAAAAGAGTAAACTACTAAACAATGCACACCACCAACACCATTTTTACTGGTTTGTGCGCATGTGTGAGTGTGTATTTAGGTCACTCTCTTCGCTTGAACGAAGGAATGGTAGTAATTAGATGGCTGGAATGACAGTCAGTGTCGTAAGATTTCAATTACCAATTTCCGTCATATGCAACCTCCTAGAGCATCAAATGAATCATAATTTAATGTCTTATGATCTAGGAACAAGATCAATCAGGCTTTATAGAACATCATATAGCTAATGCACTAAACAGAGTAATGGGTATAGTGAATAAGAGAAATCTGACACTGATGAAATGGCAATTAAAGAAAAAAAAAGGGTTCTTTCGAGTACTTATAATATATAATCATTCGCCTATAAAAAAATGTAATCAATCATATACTCTCATCAGGAACATCATATATAATAGTCTTGAGTTCTCAAGAATATATTAACTTATCCAACTCTGCATCCTGACCCGTTTCTCTTCAATCACATAGGTTTACATGCACAAAGCCTAAATAACGTAAACATAACTCCAGAAAAGATTTTGTTCCATAACATCACCAGTTAATATAGAACAGAAAAATTCATACAACAAATAGATCAGGAAAACCTCAAACAGCAAAGGATATTCCTTCCTAAGTCCCTTCTCACTTGCTCGGTCACGAAGATGACTAAGTCGCAGTTTCTCTGCTTCCAGCCACTGAGTAAATGAACAGCACCATTCAATATAAATAAATAAATAAATAAATGAATAACATTGGAGCAAATAAAAAGTTCCATTCTACAAGAGTAAAACAGTCTCCATGCAAAGCAAGTTTAAAAGCAGCATGCAGTATCTATCAAGAAACACCACTTAATTTCCAAGATAGGAACTTACTTCATTAACTCTAACTGGCTGAAGCTTCATTGCCTTCTCCTGAATCTCGCCCTACAGCAAAAAAAAAAAAAAAAACACTTTTGGAAAGGAGGATAAAAAAGAATCTAGGCTGAACAATGTAAGAGAATGTAAGACATACCACACTAAGTCGTTTGATGAGCCCGCATTTTATATACTGACGTAAACATTTACATTCATCCTGGAATTAAAATCCAAACATTAAAAACAAAATTAACTATCATATTATTTGTTGAGGCTCTAAGTTACAGCATCTCATTACAGTTCATGAATCACACATGAATTTTCTTCATCGATGCACATCTTGTATAGAATAAATTAGTATCATCCAAAATGAATATATCGATATCCTTCCTTACATATCCCGAATAGAATGATACCAAACAACGACCTAATAAATTCTCAAAATTCAAAACCATACATCAACAATCCAAGACAAAAAAGAGATAGTAATCGATACTTCATTCTCTGTCTCAAGGACTGATAATGCAACAAACATGCTTAGAAAAATAAGCGCATATAAATTTAGGTGAAATGTTTTCTGTGTCCTACTGGCACGGGTATTAAGTTTTACAGCTATAAGACCTGCGAACAAGGGTTAAAAATACATTATAAACTTGCACAGGAGAAACTGTATTTAGAGAAATGTCATTAATCACCTCAGAGAACTCTTGATTTGAAATCTCAACAATTGATATGACCTCTTTCTTGTCTAAATTTAATATTTCAAGCATGACATCAGTTGTTTTTGTACCAATCTTATATGGTTCAGCAACCTTGCTTGTACCTGAAAACACAGTAATCAGCCAAGTTTAAATTTTTCCTAAGGTATATTTGCATCGTCCATGTTAAAAGTTACAATAAGCACATGAAATATAAGTACCTACAACTTGAACAAGCCTATACATATCTTGCTTTTGATCGCTATTAGAAATTCTTATTCGCACAATTGAGCCAACGACCTTGTCATGAAACTTGTCAGTGTCATCAATTAGATTCTCCATCAAAGTCCGTCGCAAGAAAATCAATTTAATGTTATGAACATTAATTGCTGCATATTCATCTAGATTAGAATTTGGTCCACCCTCATCACCCTTTTTCCGTTTTTTTCGCTTCTTGTCACTAGTCATTGTCTGTTGACTATCACTGATCCAATCAGCATCTACCTGGCCAGAACAAGCGTCAAGAACCGCCCCATCAATTAAAGTGTTTCGTTGAGCATTTTCTTTTATGAGAAAGTGAAATTCCAGGAGCTTTAGCATTTCAATGTGACCCACACGTTCTTTCCCAAATAAAAGTCCAAGCCTTGAATCACAAATTATTTGACATTTCTTTTGGGGATCACGCAGATTGTTCCTCTTTATATACTCAAGCAGAAGGGTCTGGACATCAAACTGAGATAGCACAGATGTATCACCATTCTTCATGTGCGCAACAAATTCCAAGAGTTCCTTTGTCGCCCATTTTGGGCTTTCAAGCCGAGGCATCTCTTTGTTAGCTCCTAACTTTTCCACACTTAGTTGGTCCTTGTTGAGATGCATTGACTGCTTCCTCATTCTTTTTCTTTTTGAATTATTTCCTTCCAAATTTACATAAAAATTGTCTGAGCTAGAATATTTGTCAATATTACCACCAAATAGTTCCCTTGAGCGTTCCCTTTTATTAGGCACATGACCAGGTTCTTTCCAGGGATTTTTAGCTTGAGTGAGCTCATCTAGAGTTAAAGATAGTTTCTCTTTTAAGTAAACCCAGTAAACCTTGAAGAGGTACTCCCAGCTAGTTTTGTCATCAAAATCTACTTTAACCTGCTCAAGTTCCACAAATATGAAAATCAAAGACAGGACCATTAAGTAGGAAACATGTGACTGAACATTGCATGCAAAATTAAGTTTGAACAGCGAATAAAACAACTTGATTGCAAGTAAACATGTAAGAATGATGGCAGCTGGGTAAGAACACTTAAATCAGTTTATAAAAGCTCAAACCCCAAAAAATAACCAAGTTTCAAAAGCTCAGCTCACTGGAGAAACTAAGTAAATAAATTAGAAATGAAAAGAGATTACAACAGCGAGGGAGATAATAATTACGCACCGTTTCAGGGTTTTCCGGCGCATTATTTTCAATCAGCATGATAGTTCTGATGCAAATTCCACAAAGTCCCATGTTCCCTCTTACACACACATAATCAGCATCTTTAATGCATCCTTTGCATGATGAATAAGTACAAGTATAGCACATATAGTGGGAAGCCTTCTGGCAACTACTACATATATGCCACCCTGAAATGCAAGACAGTCACAGCACCAAAATATTGATCATTTAAAAGTCATCACTCAAGTTCACAATGGAGGCAATAAGTACTTGATAGATGCAAGCAACAATTGCCATAGCATCACTACTAATAGGAATGAGCATAAAAACAATAGCATATGCACCAGGCATTCATCACAAAAAGGAAACGAGAAAAGGCATCAGGGCATAGCCTTGCCGTACTTACAAAACCTCATTTATATCCCACATAAAACTGTTTTTAATGTGTTTTAATGTGATTAAAGGAATGCCAAAGAACATAAGGGTTAAATATAAAATATTTTCTAAGAAAAGAATGTATTGAAACATACCGCAATTCCATTTAGCCTTTGATCTAAAGAATGCCTCGTCCCGCTTTATACACGCAGGATGGTAGGCCTTGGGGCAGCTCCTAACATATATCAACATACCACAATTCAGCAAATGATTTAGTACAAACGCTCATGAATAATATACATTACAAGCCAAATTGAGAATCTTGCCCAAAGAATTGGTTAGGATGCAGAGAAATTTCAGGACTGAAAATTTTAGAAGCTCCGCAACAAGAGATCCGATTATCTCGTTTAGCTCGACAGATTTTCAACAATTTTTCTAGTTCCAATTAAGGAAACACTGCCAAATTCACAGTTCCTAATTTTCTCCGCAACCAAAACCAAACTCGGCACACGAATTAGCACAAATTCGAAGCGTCCACTAACCGGCGATCGCACAGCACGAGACTACCACCATCGAAGCAAATAAAACACACATCCTCCTCTTCTTCTTCCGTCTTCTTCATCCTGGACTGCGCGGAAGCAATCTTCCCTTGCCCCTTCGGGGGTCGTCCCCGCCTCCGCTTCCCCGGACAGCTCTCCCCAACCACCACCTCCGCCTCGACCTTCACGGCCGGAGCAGGCTGAGTACTATCCCGAGGAGGAGGAGCAACGGAGGGCTCATCCGGAGGTCCGATGAGCTGAGAATCGTCCATTTCTTGTAGATTCTGGCATTGATCGATGGAGACGAGAGAAGGTGCTGCGGCGGGGAGAGAATCATGGTCAAGAGAGGGCTTGTAGAGAGGTTGTTGAAGCTCCTCATCCATGGATGGGCAGATGGAAGGCGAGATTAGCGTGAGAGAAGAGAAATCGAAAACCCTAAACAGGGTAGGGGGGTCGAATTGTGTCTAATCTATCTGGTTTAGGTAGTGGCCACATGGAAATGGACTGGGTGGGGAATGGAGATGTGACAGGCCATTGTAAAAAAAGTATTTATTATTATTTTAATACGACTGTAGTAGTAATAAAAAAAGAAAATATTTATTTATTTATTTTTATGGAACTTGTAATGTAACTGATGAGGAAGTTGGAGACAGAGAGGAAGAGAAAAAAGCAGACACGGAAATAAAAGGGCGTGGTGGTGGTGGATCGGAGGTCGTAGGAGGAGGAGTCGTGGCAGTGCTTGTGTGCGTGCGTGTCCTTTTTTCTTCTCTTTTTTTGAGGGTCAAAGTTCAAACAAACGCGGCTCCTTTTTGTTGTTGTTGTTCCATAACACGTGGCTGCTACGGGGTGGTGGGGTCCACCGGAGGGAGGCAATTTCTTCAACGCCATAAACATGTTTTCTGTATCTCTCTCTCGCCCGAACTGGGCCTTTAGATTTATTCATTTTTTTTCTCTTCTTAGCCTTCCTTATTAATACGTAGGGTGGTGGTAGTTTTAAGATTGGTTTTTGTTTATTTATTACAGTACTAGCTTAGCTAACTCTGTACTATCCAAATTTCTATACCATTGATAAATCTAGAATGTTCTTAACTTTAATCGGTTCATAGGAAGATGAACTACGTACTTGATCAACATAGAAATCAATGAAATTCAGATGTCACTATACGTTTACAAAGTCGTTAAGGTATTAATTAGTAATGTTTTGTACTCAAATCGACTTTATTGAGTTTTGATTGTTAACTTTTCAGGGGAAGATTTTTTTTGTAATACTTGAAAATTGAATAGGATGTGATCGTTGTCGTGTACTGTTTGTTAAATAACGGTGCATTATACTACTGTAACGTTAAAAAAATTTAGAACATGAAAATGCACATAACTTTCTTGAAATTAGCAAATTGCACAGAAAACCATCATTGACTAACTCACTTTAAAGTAACACATTATTACATCACTTTTACTCTCAAACACTTTCAAATTTTCTCCAACTTCTTCTTTTTATTCTCTCTTAACTATTTAAGACAAAAGTGTATCGCACAAGAAAAAAAAACGCATGACACAACAGACTAACACTATTAGGCATAAGCCATGCCCATAGCAAAGGCCCCATAGCCATGGGCGATCTGGTTGCCTGAATCTTGCCTATATTGGGCATACAGTTCGTCCTATATTTTCCTTGTGGCCAAATTCAACGTATTTTGTGTTTTTTTAATAATATCACATCACCCGATTATAGATAAATAGATGTTATATAAACCTCACTTAGATTAGAAGTTATATTCATTTCACGTTGATGCGACGGAAAAAATCGGAAATAAATTTAGCCAATAGGAAGCCTACACGTGGCTGAGCGACCAGTCAAAGAGTCAGCGGGGTAGAGGTCAAAGAGGCTCGAAGATCCGATACCCAAACTGAGGGGTCCCGGAGGTTCAATGAGCATGGGCAGGAAAAAGCCCAACCCAGTAAAGAGGTCCAGTGGGCGGAGGCACCCGAGAGGGTCCGCCTGAAGCATGCCTCAAAGAAGAGCCTCCTAGAGAGTGAACTGACAAAGGGGACAACCCAAGAAAAACAGGCTACCCAAAGAGGGGAGTCTAGGGAAGATGGGTTGTCCAAAGAGGAGGATCAGCCTAGGCAAGGCA
>JAYMTK010000850.1:0-18898 GCA_036897405.1 Pelargonium myrrhifolium
GGAAAAATTTAACGGAATTGGACGGAGGGACCAAATGAATTCATTTTTGGATACTCTAGGGACTATTTTTTAACAAAATGAAGTACAGGGACCATTCTGGTCCATTTTGGATAGTACAGGGACTAAATAGGAACTTTATCCTTTAATTTACAAAAATATGATGTGACACGCATTTTTTGATCATTGTTTGAGTTTATTTACGCAAAGAAATTGTTAGGTTAGAGGTGTAAACAAGCAAAATCAAGCTTAAAATTTTTAGGATTCGGCTTGGTTTGACACTATTGTACTCGGTTTGAATTCAAATGTAGGGCTCGAGCTCGACTTGGTAAAAAATAATTAAGCTCGTGTTTGACTTGACTCAATTCAACTAGTTGACAATTTTTTATAAACTTAAAGAAAAAGTTATTAGTTTATGTCAATAAGTAAGAGGAAGTATTTATAACATTATTTAAGTCTAAACATTATATAAGTAATATTTTCACACAAATTACATGTTATATTAAAATTTGTTAATACAAAGCTAAAAATATAGTACAACTTACTCGTAAAATAATGATTATAATATATTTTCATTTAGATTTTTTATTTTATATATATATATATGTAGTCTATCATAAAATATAGGGTAATTACATAAAGCACCCATCAACTATCCGCTCTCACGAATTGCACTATTGAACTTTGGTCTGAAACTTTATGTTACTCTCAAGTATGAAAAGATCTATCCGTCAGTTAAAGTTAACGGAAAATGAGTTTAAGTGTGTCATGTGCTAGTCACGTGATGCGAATAATTTTGAAATTTTCAAATTGCCCTTCCCTTACATCATCATCAAATCATGTTCTTCACCATTGTTGGAATGTCCATAGTTCCGCTAGAAAGTTCATAGTTTCACCGGAAAATTTATCGGAATATTTAGTTTCGTCGGAAAATTTATTTTTTTGCCGAAAATATCATAATTTTGTTGGAAAATAAAGAAATAATCCCCTAATTTTATCACTTAACAAATTACAACAAATAATCATTTACCAATAATTATTCCATTTAAATCATGACAAATGACAACAATTTTTTTGATTTCTCACATAAATTTCATTACAAGATACTTTTGATTCTAGTAATGTTAACAATTTCAAAACAAATCAAAACATAACCAGTTTTTGTAACCAAAACTAAACCCTAGAACCCAGCACAAGACTTTGCCTGTCAGAATAAGTCTGGTGCCGTCAAAGAAATAGAAAGAGGTGGCAGATCAACCTTGAGCCCGGCGAGGCCAACCTCGAGCCGGTGAGTCCACATCGAGGAGGATCTGTCAACGGCGAGGCCACATCGTCTTCTCTGACGGCTTCAGCCAGAACCTCGCGCTTCTCCGTTGTTCCTCGTCGGTGAGAAACGAGGAGGCGTGGCCGGCGAGATTTGGAGTGAGGTGGAGGTGAAATTTGAAAAATGGGTGAGATGAGATTGAGAATGATGGTTAGAGATGGTGAGATTGGGAAACAAGGGAGATGGTGAGGCCCGGTGCTATTTTTATTATTTTATTTTAGGATAAAGTAAGAATTTTTTTTTGTCATTTACCGTACAATTTAACTTTGTTGATGACAGAATGATATTTTCATACTTGAGGGTAACTTAAAGTTACAAACCAAAGTTTAAGGATGAAACTTGTGGGAGCGGATAGTTGAGGGGTGCTTTTTGTAATTATCTCTAAAATATAATATATGTTCAAGTTAAAATATATATTCAATTGTATATTTAGTATAATATATATACATATATTTAAATTAGAAAATAATAAAAGTCGGCTCTAACTCAACTCGTTTATTGAAAGAGCCTAAACCTAGACTCGAGATCACCTCCAGCTCAATTAAAATGAATCTAAGTTAAATATTTAACGAGTCAAATTTGAGCGGCTGGTTTACACCCCGGTTAGAATTAGTGGAAGAAGTTTCGGAGCCCAAACTGGAATTGGGCCAAGAGGACCTGGGCGATCCAGTTTTAGTTTCGAACCAAACCCAACCCAACCAGTTTATGATCATTCTGTTCTAATTTCAACGATCAATTTCAGTTCCGATCTCAGACGTTGGAGTTGGACGACGAAAGCCAAAATGACAGTGGACGATGTAGCGGAGGAGGAAGAGAAATGGCTCGCCGAAGGGATCGCAGCTATTCAACACAACGCCTTTTACATGCATCGCGCTCTGGTACGTCTCCATTTCTCTCAATCCAACAACCTCATCTTTTTTTATTAATATTATTAATTTTTACATGCAATTTTGAACTTGAAAGGACACCAACAATCTTCGAGAAGCTCTCAAATACTCCGCGCTGATGCTTTCAGAACTCAGGACCTCGAAACTTTCTCCGCACAAATACTACGAACTCTGTAAACTCATATTCTTCTTCGATCCAGCTGAATCATCATTTTGCCTTTTGTTGTTTCGCCGAGTTGTTGATTGAATTTGTGCTTGTGGTGTTGCAGACATGCGAGCTTTCGACGAATTGAGGATGCTGGAGATGTTTTTCAAGGACGAGAGCGGGCACGGCGTTTTGGTGGTTGATTTGTATGAGCTTGTTCAGCATGCTGGGAACATATTGCCTAGACTGTATGTAGTTACAGATCAGACATTTTCTTAGATTCTAATCTTACAATTTTATGCTAATATTTATTGTTTGATGGGCATTTTATATGAATTTACAATGTGCTATCCAGTTGTTAATAGTAACATTTCATTCATGCTTTTTTAATTTACTTGCATTCAAAGTCCACATGCTGCACTAACTATTCAGAAATTTCATAGCATTGGAATTTAGAGCCTTAAATAACCAATTACTATCTGTCTCGTGCAAACACACACAGAGGCTAGAGAGCACAATACTGTTATCCTAGCTGAAGTCCAAATTAGAAACTAGAAATTTGTAAAAGGTAAACCATCTGTTAATGAAAAAGGGGTCAATATTCATTAGCGATCATCTACGATCTGAAGGGATCAATAATTGTAAAGAAGAAGGGATAAATAAACAACAGGAAGTGTCACTTTATTGTTCTTATTAATCTTTGTTTGAGTAGCTTATCTGTTGTACCTTTGGATGTTTTATAATAATGCCATTGGAAAAGAATCATTTCTTTTTTCCTTTCAATAGTTAGTAATTTTAATGAGAGAATTTTTTTTTCTTTGATCAATAGTTAGCAAAGCTTTGACCATAGTCAGCTTGCATGCAAATGCATCTTTATCGTTGTCTTCGCTGGTACTTATGAAATTCCTTGTTGATTTACCAGGTACCTCCTCTGTACAGTAGGGTCTGTGTACATCACATCTAAAGAGGCTCCTGCCATGGATGTTCTTAAAGATCTAGTGGAAATGTGTCGTGCTGTTCAACATCCATTACGTGGGCTCTTTCTAAGAAGTTACCTTGCTCAAGTCAGTAGAGATAAGTTATCTGATATTGGTTCTCAGTATGAAGGGTAAGAGGGTTTTGCTTGTCTATCTTTATTTTTAATGGAGTTCTTTCCAGAAAATGATTGCATCAAGTTAAAAAATTTGTGTTTTGAAATTGATGTCTGAGAAGAGGTATATCAAAACATTCAACCTTTTTTCGAAGGAAATGGTCTTTGGGATGTTGGAGTGAGTATCTATATTTTGCTGATGCGATGAAACATCTTTAAAATGCTAATGATTGCTAAATGTTTTGAAGTTGATGTTTCAACAACGTCGGGTAGTATGTTGTCATTATTAAGTAACTGGTTATTGTGGAAATCAAACTCTCAGGAGGTTTAGACTTGTTGGAATACATAGAGTAGAAAGAAGAGGTCTATGCTGAGGATGATTTACTGGGTTATCCTTTTTTTTCGTTTCCGCTACCACCTAAATCTGATTTTGCTTAAGACCCCAAAACCCCGATCACTTCTCTAGATCATATTTTCAAAATCAGATGAGCATACAGAGAAGCAAATAATCTACGCTTGGTAGCTGGATGTTGTTGTTTTGGGAAAGAAGGGGGGTATATAGTTTCCAGTACTGCGGCGCCACTGAGATGGTGAATTTTTTGATTATGTCATAGTTGTGTTACCCAGATTGGTTCGGATGGTTGGTCCTGGTTTTTGAGACTTTAAACTTTAAACTCCTTTGCTTCCAGAAGTTATATAATGATTTATCTTGGTTATTCCATAACTTGTTTTACATTAGAGTGGCCATTTTATTCGAAACCTGATTTCTTTCAACCTGGTATGTACATTATAGGTTATTATAATAGGCATGGAAAAAAATCATTTATGTTCACTGAAGATGTATACAATTAAAAATGACTGTAATGAAGCTTGAATTTAAACCTTCGAAAATTAGTCAATTGATGGTATTGAAATAGTTTGTTACCATTGTACATGATCAGGTTTATGTGAAGCCATCTAGACAACCATAGATGTGCCTGAATAATCAACAGAGGCACACATGTCATATTAGGTGTTCTTTATGGAACTTGTAGTTTCATTTGGAATTGTAGCTTATATTTTCTATATCTCAATAGTAATTGTTAAAGTTGTATATATGGTTTTTGTTGATCTGATTGGCATATTGTGTTGATGATGCATTTATTACTATTTACACTTTTTTTAATATTCTCTCAGGGGAGCGAACACTGTCATGGATGCTGTAGAGTTTGTGTTGCAAAATTTTACGGAAATGAATAAACTCTGGGTTCGAATGCAACATCAGGTTAGTTCTTAAGTATCAGCGAACGGAAATCTACTTTAATATTTGCACATGCATGGCACCACAGTACTTGCCTGCCATAGGGGTACACATGAATCATGATCATGAGAGCATGATTTTTGGCCATGCAGGTGTCCTTGCCATTCATACTCTAGTGATCCTGAGTTGAGGCTTCAATTAGACTTTCTGGCATGCAGGGACCTGTTCGTGTAAAAGAAAAGCAGGAAAAGGAAAGGAATGAGCTTCGTGATCTTGTAATATTTACAAACTGAAAATTCCTCTCCATGCAACTTTTTCTTGTTTATGCTTCTACAGAGAAGTTATGTTTCTCTGAAATTTTCTGTTAGGTAGGGAAAAACCTCCATGTTCTTAGTCAGATAGAGGGTGTGGACCTCGAAATGTACAAAGACGCCGTTCTGCCTAGAGTCTTAGAGCAGGTCTAGTAATCTCTCTCTCTCTCTCTCTCTCCCTCTCTCTCTCAGACTTTTTTTAAAAAAAAAGAATCTTAGTTTAGAAGCATATGGTCTAGCAGCATATTCTGACTAGTTTTTCCATTGGCATTCCATTTTCTTGTACAGATTGTCAACTGTAAGGATGAGCTTGCCCAATATTATTTAATGGATTGCATCATTCAAGTCTTTCCGGATGAGTACCACTTGCAGACTCTTGAGACATTATTGGATGCTTGTCCCCAGCTTCAAGTGGGTAGTGTGACTTATGTTAGAGTGTATTGTATATTCCTCTTTAGATTATGCAAATTTTCCTTTAGCAAATTGTGTTGTTATGCTGAGCTCATTTAACCTTATGTTCTATATCTGTTTTGTCCGTATAGGACACAATTATCATGGATGCACACTTCCAGAAATATATCCTATTATCACGGATGGAGATTTTTTTTTAATATGATGCCAGTAGATTGTTGCTTATCTCTACTAGCATATGCTCAAAATTTATTAAAATTTTGCTGCAATACTCAGTGGCTCACTCTGTAAGCCAAGCTATGTGATCCCTATATTATGGCGTTTTTTCCTTTGGGGAGTGGGTGGGCTTCTGTGTTGGGACAAATGATACAGTTTCTATATCTTAACCCTGAAACATATTCTCATCCTACATCTCATGGTCATATGGGCATATTATTGGCGGCACGTCAGTTGTGTCCAAAGGAAAGGGTCTCCTGGTACCGACCCTCTTATTTATGCTGCTAAGCGATCTTGCATTGTAGATATCACAAAAATGCGCAAAGATAAATAAAAAAGAAAGATATTGAGTATGCCTTGTAATGATATGTATAGTAGTGAGGGATTATGATCAGCTATCTTAAAACTGGATGACATCACCTAGCTAACTGCTTTTTCTAGAGACCCCTTATCCTCTAATTAAGAGTATGCAAGATATTTTTGCTTTGTGCATGCAGTCTTGATTTATATAGATGTTAATGAAGCTGAATAGCTGATTAACATTTTTATCTCGGCATGGCATCATGTTGATTCCCAGCCAAAGGTTGATATCAAAACAGTGTTGTCTCAGCTAATGGATAGATTGTCAACTTATGCAGCTTCAAGTGCAGATGTAAGTATGCTGCCTTTGCAGAACATGCTTTTTCACATTTAGTTGATCTTTATTGTTTTACTTTGCTTCTTTTGTGTGACACTGACAGGTCCTACCTGAATTTTTGCAAGTCGAAGCTTTTGTTAAGTTGAGCAATGCCATAGGGAAGGTAAACAGGCTTATGCCTGAGATCGTAACATTGCTTTATAATCTTTTTCAATACCTTGAAAGCAGGTAAATGAGCAACACCTTATAGTATTTCATGATTCCAGTTTCTTCTACCATTTAATGCTTAGTGGTACTCCTAGATAGAAAGTTCCATTTCCAGCTATATAACCAGTCTGAAATATTAACAACTGGAGAATAGAGCTCAAATAAGCCAATAGCTATGAAAATTAGAATTTCTGGGCGTAGTATTTGCGAAAATGTAGATATTACAGAACCTATACTATTAGCTCCCTTGTTTCTTGTCGGAAATGTGAGTGTATTAGATGGTGCCCTTAGTTAATGAATACGGAGCTGAGACACGGCCCATATGCTCACTGTCCCATGATAATGACAGCTTCCATTATATCCTCGTAAAACTTTCTTTTGATGGATACATATTTATTCATTTATTTCAATTGAGATGTGAAGTTTTCTTTCATCATCTGATTGCTTATAATTCACTGATAGGTGATACAAGCGCAGGTTGATATGCCTATTGTTGGTATTATATCCTTGTATGTCTCTCTTCTTACATTCACTCTCCACGTTCATCCTGATCGGCTGGATTATGTGGATCAAGTACTGGTATGTTTCCTCCCAGGACTTGTACATGACACGGAGACAGACATTAGGATGTCCGTGTCTGGGTTAATCAATGCATGACATTTGACATATTATGCTTGCTGGTGAGCATGACCGTGTGATGTGGATGTAACTTTTAGAGTTACAAATTGTGTTACAGGGAGAGTGTGTTAAGAAGCTCAGTGGCAAACCCAAGCTTGATGACAGTAGAGCAACAAAACAAGTTGTTGCACTTCTAAGTGCTCCATTAGAGAAATACAATGATATTATCACGGCCCTTACGCTTTCGAATTATCCCCGTGTTATGGACCACCTTGATAATGGGACAAACAAAGTTATGGCAATGGTTATTATTCAGAGCATCATGAAAAATAGCACTTACATTTCAACTGCTGATAAGGTATGAATCAATTCATTGTAGCATATCAAGTTGTTAAGAAACAAGGTTGACTTACACTTTGTAGGTTGAGGTGTTGTTCGAATTAATAGAAGGACTTATTAAAGATTTGGATGGAACTGCAGCAGATGAGGTACATATCAAAGGTTCTATTAGTAAGATTTATCATATCAATAGAGAGAACTTGAATAATTAGAATTCTCTTGGTAGCCTGATATTGTGA
The DNA here is from genome assembly GCA_036897405.1 of Pelargonium myrrhifolium. NCBI lineage: Eukaryota > Viridiplantae > Streptophyta > Magnoliopsida > Geraniales > Geraniaceae > Pelargonium > Pelargonium myrrhifolium. The sequence goes on from JAYMTK010000850.1 coordinate 7,662, forward strand.
TTTTCTGTCCATAATATTTTTACTATCTTATATTTGGGTTTTAGATTTTGATGGCTTAACTATTTATGTGTGCATGGATACATGCATATGTGCGCATTCCTTTCCTTGCACCTCAATTTTATTTTATTTTATTTTGTATCTCTATTGGTAGCTTGATGAAGAGGACTTCAAAGAAGAACAAAATTCTGTTGCTCGCCTCATAAACATGCTTTATAATGATGATCCAGTGGAAATGTTAAAGGTGTGTAGATATCCCGGGATGTTTGTTGCTCTTACATTTATTCTTTTGATACTAATATTTCACAGGTACATGCCTTGCTCGAAATGCAATGAGCAGATTGTCAAAATGAGGCTAGGTTCATTTTCATATAATAAAATTCAGTCTAGAATCTTGAACTTAAGGCTATTGAGAATCTTGTATTTTTTATATCCATACAATTGATTCTTTGGTTTCCTAGTTAGTGTAAAATGAAGTGCTTCAAAACATTGCTATTCGACTCGAACTTGTTCTTAAAAAATTCGAGGCATTTTAAATTGTCTATTGACATGTGAAAAATCAGGGAAAGTTTTGAATTATTTCAATATTGGACCTTGGGGATCAGACAAAAATTTCCACCCTCATGGTGGAAATTAAGAAGGTAAATGTTTCAAAATGGTCCTCTTAATATTCTTTTTTTTCTTCAAATTGGAACCCGTTTTGGTTTTTGTTCCAATTTAGTCCTTGTACCATCCATTTTGTTTCAATTTGGTCCCCCAAGTATACCATTTTGTCCATTCTGTCAAATATCCGTTAAATATGGTTGATGTGGATTTTCTTTTTAATTAAATAAATTGTAATAAATATGCTATGATTGCATATGAGTAAGTTTAAAATATTATTAAGGTAATGACAGTCCACGTGTTACTATCTAATGTTATTAAAATATTATGAATTTACCAGTGTTACTGTCTAATGTTATTAAATTATTATGAATTTACCATTTACCCTTAACTTATTAACATAATTTTGAAATGCCAGTATGCCACACCATTTGCAAACCATCTCCTCCAAACAAAAGTTCAGTGAACAATATCCATTGGAGTATACAAGCATTAGATAGAATAGAGTAGAAGAGGAAAATACGAGCAAAGGATCCCAAAAAGTTACAGGATTTATAGTATAGCCAACCCCAACGTTGTTTGGGAATGACTTTGTTGTTGTTATAGTGTTCATTACCCAATGGATTTCATATAGAGTTGTAGATATATTTTTTAGATAGATTTGAGTAAGATGATGGAAAATAGACTTAAAGGTGGTTTTGATGTGTGCAGCGTAGGGAGGTTAAGGAAAGGTGAAAGAATTCAATTAGGAGAAACTAGTAGGAGTAAGGGTAGACTTAAACAAGAAAAAGAAAAGAAAAGAAAAGAAAAAACTATTATGAAAATATTAAGCAACATATGGCCTAAGGGAGGGATAGCATTAGATAGGATGGAGTGGAGGAGGTGTATATGAGCAGACTCCAACATATGGCCTAAAGAGTTTTGCTGAAGGACTCATGTAGTCAACTCCAACATTGTTTGGAAACTGGCTTGTTGTTTTCTAGTCCTAGAACCTTAGGTTAATGTTTTATTTTGAATTTGTATGTCTTAAATATTTGTAAAACGAATATAAATGCTGGGTACTTGCACATTTTTCTAACAGCATTGCCCTACATATTGACTTATTTAGATTTAGTTGTCTTCCTTATTTCAGTACTGGTCTGTTGATGACTGACTGAAACTAGTATATTTTGATTTATGTTTACTTCAGATTATATGCACTGTGAGGAAGCACATAATGAACGGAGGATCAACACGCCTACCTTTTACAGTTCCCCCTCTTACCTTTTCTGCACTCAGTGTATGTTGTTTTCTAATTTTCTTCTATGTTCTTACGAACTCTTGTACTTGTTTGTCCATCCCTGTAACATATGATAATAGAATACTATGAGGTGTAAAAGATAGGAAAATAAATTGAGAAGAGAAGGATTTTCACGAGCAGAAGTTTTTCATTGAATGCTTATTAGCATTCTCGAGATGGTGTGCTGAAGGATTATTGAGGCTTCTTAAAAACAACTTCAATTAATGTGAGCTATGAATTTCCAATATTTTTCTCCTGCGTCTGTTGGGGTATTCTGACATACATTTCTCCTGGAATATTCGGTATTCTGAATGCATTATGTCAAATAGTGTTCTAATAGATGAAGGGGGTGGGGATAAGCGTTTAGCGTCGTGACATTTAAACATATTACATATGTGCTTACTCATCTCATAGACAAAAAGAATTGTTTTAGGTGGTACTTTTTATCTTATGGCTATAGAAATAAAATTATTTGATTAGTGCAAGTTGACAATTTCAATCTTTACCTTTCACTTAAAATAGCCAGAGCATAGTATGAAATTTGATAGTGCAGTATGTCTATAAAGTTATTGAAAATTTTATTCACATCAAATTTCCTATGTAACAGTCAACACGAATATGAGTAAAAACCTTCATATATATTTTAGTTTGATAAGCTGGACCTTGCTATTCAAATAGGAAAATAGGCGAGTTTAGCTGATGCTGCAATGCATGCATCTTAGGCATATCCAACTCAATGCAGTAACGCCTTGATGCCAAGTAGTTGGGGATGTATACACGTATTCTTCTTTGGTATTCCACTCTATTTACACATCTTTGTATATGTCCATGGCTATCATGTTCTTATTAAACAGTCACTATCTAACTATACTGCTGTAATTTATATGACCTCTCATATTATCTTCCCTTCATTCCGGCACTTTGTGGCTGTATTTATTTTTTGTTCTGTTCTCCACAAAGTTGTCATTCATTCATGTTGACATCATTGTTTCAGCTAGAGTAATCTTAAACTCCCTCCGTCCCAAAATGAGTGTGGACTTTCTTCTTTAGAAAGTTAGTTATGCATGAATTACCAAGAATTTCCCTAAAATAAGTTATTTTGAGCCCCTAATGTTTGTTACAGCAAGAACACATTCGGGTATAAGGGAAACTTCTAACCCTGACTAACTTATTCTTAATTTGTACAATAAATGGGAATGTGGACATCCATTTTGGGACGAAGGGAGTTTGTGATATATCATTGAAAACCTTGTCACATTAGAAAGGGGAAAAGAAACAGTTATATCATCGTGTTGTTAATAGGAGTTTAGAGTTCAATTCTATTTAATAACTGGACTCCAATTTAGAAGTTACAATTTGGAACTTCTTTTTTCTTTTTCTTTTTTTGTGGGGTGCAGTTGATTAGGGAATTGCATTGTCTGGATGGAGATGTGCTGGGAGAAGAACCTGCCACACCAAGGAAAATTTTTCAGCTCTTAAATCAGGTATACTGCTATAAAAGATTTGTAATTGATATTGATCGGATGAATAACTAAAGCCAACCTTGTAATAGATTTGGTGATCATTATAACCTATTCTATTATGTATAGAATTTATTGGAAAGGAATTAATATCTACAGAACAAGTTTTCATGCTTGTTTGGGGGCAAACTTTTTCAGATCAAACCCCTCAATATGGATTAGTGAGCCTGTTCATGAGCTTTCATTGGGAGAAATGACGTGATGACATTTTTTTTACATCCTTTTGTATGATTATGTTATATTACCTAGGGTAATCTGAAATTCTTTCCTTTACCTATATCCTCTCCTCAGTGTAATTGTTATTGTTCTGTCTTTAAATTCTCATGATAAAAGTTTTTTTTTTATTTTATATTTTGTGCTTATATTGTCCTCATTTACAAAATATCTTCTGTCATCTATGTGTGTATAGTAATATCATCTGGTCTTATTTCAGAGTATCGAGGCTCTTTCCTCTGTCCCTTCACCTGAACTAGCATTAAGGTTGTTCCTACACTGTGCCGAGGTACGTACATGCATACTTGGTAGTTGTTTTTTTACATGCATACGTACATGGACTTCCAATTAAATATTTCAAGCTATATGTTTTTTATAACAGCATTTGTATTTATATATATGAATTATTATACACTGACAAACTGCCTGAAAAATAGCGTGCAACAGTTGTGCAAATGGTTCTAACTTAAATATTGTTTGGTTTGTTGACAATCAGGCTGCTAATGATTGTGAGCTTGAGCTTGTTGCTTATGATTTTTTCACTCAAGCTTTTATATTATATGAAGAAGAAATTGCGGTAATTGGTCATGAATTATTTGAGTAATTAATTAGTGAAAAAAAGTAGCAATGTTCTGTGTATGTAATTATTGAAAATACGTGACAGTGCTTAATAATTTAATTTTTATTATGTTACTTTTAGGACTCCAAAGCCCAAGTTACAGCAATACATTTGGCTATTGGGACTCTTCAGAGGATGCATATATTTGGTGTTGAGAATAGGGATACTTTAACTCACAAGGCCACTGGGGTAACAAGTCTTACATGACACCTGATGATTACATCGTACCTTTTGGTATCTGGCAACTCTCAGAACTGATGGTTTTTTGCCTTTTGATCAGTATTCAGCAAAGCTTTTGAGGAAGCCTGATCAATGCAGAGCAGTTTATGCATGCTCACATCTGTTTTGGGTTGATGATCAGGATGGCATCAAGGACGGAGAAAGGTTCACTCACTACCTCTTACTTAACATTAACAAACAACTCAAATGATTTTATGTTTCTTTTCATGTCCATGCATCGAGTAGAATACTGTTGTACCTGAATTTGTTGGTTGCTCATAATCAGGTATTAAACTTGGCAATTCTTAACCATTTCATTATTGTAGTTATTCATTGATGTGTTTCCTACCGGCCTGCACGTTTTATATCTTATGCTGTGCTTTCTAACTCAATTTTATCAACTGATTAAAGAAAATAAACCATTGGTGTTTTGTATAAAGGGTGCTGCTTTGCCTAAAGCGTGCCTTGAGGATCGCAAATGCTGCTCAACAGATGGCCAGTGTGACACGTGGTAGCGGCGGGCCAGTCATACTCTTTGTGGAAATACTGAACAAGTCAGTAGCTCGGACTGGATTTCATACAATCATATAGCGGTGCTACATTCATGCTTTGTACTTATAGTTATAAATTATAATTTGTTGAGTTGATCCGTTTCAGGTACCTCTATTATTTTGAGAAAGGGAACCCGCAGATAACAAGTGGTGCAATCCAGGACCTGATTGAACTAATTGACACTGAGATGCAAAGTGAGTCCACAGTCCCTGATCCTGTTTCCAAGGCTTTCCTTAGTAGCGTTTTGAGGTACATTCAGTTCCAGAAACAGAAAGGTGGTGCAATGGGCCAAAAATATGATTCTATTAAGGTGTGACTTCTTGAACCTGTAAAGAGGAGACGCTATGGAAAAAGTAAAAACACTCGAGAGAGGTGAGAACATAGATATTAGTTTCTGCAGTAAAGGCATTCGTGCATGCATGTATGTAACATGAGTGGTGCTATAATTTTAGAAGAACAATGAGTCTCAACCAAAAAATTAGTGGCTAAAACTCAACCAAGAGACTGAGAAAATGGATCCGGATGGACATCTCGTTGCTTTGGCTGATTTTGAGCCCACAAAAGCTTGGCTGAGATTCTTTATTCTCTAGTTTTATTATGAGCATAACAAATATACATACATATGTGCTTTGTGGCAGAGAGATGCACTTCGGATTATTTTTACAGCAAATGAGAATACACATTTTTATCCTACTTTAAGCCCATTTGTTTTTCAGTTTTAAGGAACTAGGAACATGACCAAAGCTCAAAATGTTAATTGGAAATCACACTTTTCATTCAAAATTATCGTTTCACCCTCGGTTCTTGAATTTTAGACAAACTTGAATAGGTCTTGAAATGAGGCACTTGCAACCTACCCTATCTACCCATGACGGGCATAATAGTCTTGTGAGGATGAGGTTAACATTGTTCAATTACAATCGCGCAAGATGGCGGGTGCCATTTGATCACAAGATTGAGCATCCCCTTTGTCCCTTCTTCTTCTTCTTTTTCTGGTTCGGTGGTTGGAGCACCACTTTAATGGCTGCATCAAATACTCCCTTCACGTTCTGCAATTATAAAAACCACGTGAATTCCCAACTGAATGTTGCTATATTTGTTCTCGCGGAATGTAATACTGTATAGCATAACGTTACCTGCTGTGTTTTTGAACTACATTCGATGTAAGAAGGAGATCCAATTAGTTTTCTCAATTCTTCGCCCTGAATTGACAAGCAAAGCCATGTGAGAACTTTGAGGGAGAATAACAAACAAACATACATACATACACTTGAACTACTCTTTCACCTGAGCTGTAGTTATGGGTGTTGCACCCGGATGGTCTATAAAGAACTGTTCATCATCCCGAAGATCTGCAAATGAAAAAGATGATAGAACCCTTAGGATAGAGAGTACTGCAGCTAGGTACACTCGTTTTTGTTGAAATGACCAACTAGACATGATAATGCTTGAAACGAATAAAACACACACATAGTTACGGATGAAATTACTCTTGATTGACGACACTTGCTTCTTATGTTCTATTAACCCTACTTTAGAGCAATTGCTACCAACAACCACCATACTAAGAACTCTTTCTGTTTTGGTATTAATACATAATGTGCAATAGATGTCCTAATATTACCAGCAATTATTAGGCTACAATGAAGAACTCCAAAAACAAAAGCATACTATTCATGATTAACAAGATATTCTATGAAAAGGTAGAAACAGCAAAAGATAAACATTGTGCCTAGCGAAGATGAAACACAAAAATTCTTACCCAGCTTTGTTCCAACTAGAATTATTGGAACGCCTGGTGCATAATGTCTCAATTCTGGTATCCACTGAAACGAAAGTAATGAAGAACAATATATCAGCACACACAAACAATTAACATTTTTATTCGAAAAAAAACATTATATATGATGAAAGGAACATGAGTCCAAACCTTCTTGGAGACATTTTCATAGCTGGCCTTGCTAATGAGAGAAAATGCAAGAATGAAGACATCCGCTCCACGGTAACTTAAAGGTCTCAATCTATTGTAATCTTCTTGCCCTGTTCAACCATTAAGCCATTCAAACCAAAACCAATAAGTTTGAAAACCTCAAATTATAAAGGCATATGAAGAGCATGATAGAGAAGTTACCGGCAGTATCCCATAAACCTAAGTTGACAGTGTTTCCATCAACAACCACATTTGCACTGAAATTGTCAAAAACGGTTGGCACATAATCCTGTATTCACATCACAATTACAGAAAGAGGACAGTGATCCAGAAAAGTGGTCATTAGTATCCAAAATTTAATCAACAGCAGGAAGTGTAAATAAAAGATACAAACAAACTCAATGCAAAATCTGTTGCAAGTAGAACTCTAGACCATAATATCAGTACAAAAAAAAATCTAAAAACTCTGGACCATAAACTTTCAAACTGACAATTAACTTCTAAAACAATCCATCTAATTCTCCGAAACAGGAAGGTAGGAGAACATTAAGACAGCAAAGGGGGATAATTGGAAGATAAGTAATTTGAAAAGTAGATGCTAAGGAGAGATATTCTTAACATTCAAAAATAACTTCCGGAACTAGGTAGTTTCAACCTCGACTGAGGTTTTAATCAACTACACTAAACAGCACACAAATTGTGTTCCCCACAGTACCACAATACTCCAGCAAACCTTAAGGTCGTGTCTCTGACCCTATTCAAATCTTTAGATAAATACTAAAGAAAGATCAAATCCGGAAGTCTAAACTAAACATTAGAGCAAGAGCTGTACCTGTACCTAATGTAGATGACTATTTCTCTAACCTTATGCAAGTAATAGACACTTAAGCTCTCTCAACCTTGTGATTCATGATCTTTAGATCAATCTTAAAGAAAGTATAAAACCTGGAAGTGTCAAACATCCTAATGTTAGAATGATTTGCTACTATCTATCCAAAATTTAGTCTTTAGCATTGACCTATCAATTAAAATAGCAACCACCAATTTGTAAAACAGCACAAAGAAATAGCAAAAGAACATAGCATTTTGCTAAGTAATTCCCAATCGGATATCAAAATGTTTATTTATGTAAACACATCTAAAGTTCAAAGATGCAAAGAATTTCATTTCTTTTGTTTTTCCCTTCCCAATTAACCAAACAGAATATTGTAAAAAAGCAACATTGAGAAGCATCGTGAAGAAGAAAAGGAACTGACCGTGGGAAAGGTGTTGCTGGTGTAAGAAATCAGCATGCAGGTTTTACCAACAGCGCCGTCGCCGACCGTCACGCACTTGATGAACCTGGACGCGCTCATTTCGATCTGCGTCGAACTAGATCTCTACTTCTTCTTGATCCCCCAAAATCAACTTCCTCTTTTACTAGTGATCAGCAAAAACGAACTTAGTCTCTTTACCTCCTCTTGTTGATCTTCAGATTTTGGCCATTGCTTGGAAGCTCAATGAGAGGGAGAGCACCAGGAGTTGACCAATGAGAAGCCCATTTTTAAGTTCCAGAACGAAACCCTAGTAGATCAAAATCAAAGCTTCGTGCGATCAAACCCTAATTGTAATTGGGGGAGACAAGGAGGAGGAGAAATTGGGAAACCTCAGAAATTTGGGGATTTTTTAGAGAGAGAAACAAATACGGTTGATGAGCTGGCTGACCTACTGTGACAGCTCCTACTGCTACTGCTTATCATGTATTGCCACATAATCAATTAGTAGCTTTTTTTTAGGCTATGGTAATTAATTTATAGTCTATTTATTTATTTTTCCTTATTTGTATGGTATGATTGATTGAAAATATCATCTAATAATTGTAATATTGGTCACCAACTCCAAGTAAATAAAACAAAATAAAATTGATATAAATTATAGAATCTTTTTCCACATCGTGTTGACTGTAGAGTGATTTATGGACGGCTGGGGGTTGAAATTGTAGGAGTATTTAAAGAGAAAAAATAGCATTAATGGGTGGCACTCAACATAAAATACCAACTCCAATTATATTATTAAAATTAAAAATGTAGAGTAGCAGTTGATGATTGTGGTGAGTGGTGACCAAATGGGTTCACAGGAACACAACAACAATGGTAAGAACTAAGAACAATCCAACCCAATAAATCCAAATATCTACAGTACTACATATGATGTGAGTTGCTTTGTTTGTATGATTATTCCAATGTCCGCTAATTCCGCAATTAATTTAGTTCAGGAATGCACATGCACATGCCCATCAAGACAGCTTCAGCTTCTTCTATATACAGATCTTCAAAATTACAAACTGTTTTGTTTTGCTTTGTACTGTCATTTTAGTGGAAAGATTGGATAATCGATCAATATGTGGTTAAATTTTTTTGGTGTAATAATGTTATCAGTAAATTTGATGATTTATTGCGATATGTAGTCTTTGGTATGTCCTTGACTTAGCAAATATGTTTTATTCAATGATTTATAGATAGAGTATCCTATTTGCATAGGTTTCCAAAAGGGAAATGAAATTAGGTACAGTGTCACTTCTTAGGAATGTCTTTAACTGGTAATGCAAGAATTTTGATAAAATGCCTAACACAGCCGATACAACTTAGGATAGATAATTATAATGACAAGCATTGAACACCCATGTGGCAATAATGAGACTGGACCAAAGAGTATATAATAAAAAATGTGCATGCTCCATTTATAAAGTTTGTGTTAAAAATTAAATTAACAAATGCAAGAGCAATATAAGTAGAAGTACAAGAACAATATATAAAGAGAGTTTGGAATTTCACTTCTTGATGTGTACACTATATATATACAATGACATGTATGAGTATTTATAGGGAAATATAATGGTGGGGGGTGTATGGACGTGTGGATGAAATTAATAGGTAGTAGTAAGTGGATGAATTATTAATAGAGGTTGGTAGAAGTAACAATTATGACTGAATGAGATAGTGGGTATATGATTGAAGGGTAGCAATGGATATACATAATATTATTTACAACAGTTTGTTCATTTATTACATTTTGGAGGAAAACAAAGCCAAGTCAGTGTGTCATTCCATGAATTGGTGTTTTGCATTTATCAATTTGTGCAATGAGCTTGTTGGCTGCCCTCCGTAAGCAGCCTTATCTGTCACGCGATTGCTCTCTCGATAATCAAGTAATGGAGACGAGCTCCTGAATATTTTCAGGAATCACTCAAATTGATCAACGTGTATGATCTCGTCTCATGCGCTCGTTGAACCACCGCCACCGAGTGACAATACAAATAACCAACTTTCATCTCTTGTTTCAAGCTAACGTTAGCTCCAATTAAGCTGTTAAAACTAAATATGAATATTTTGTGCAACCTGCACATATATATAACATAGCTCGATCATCACACTAGCCCACCTAACATCACAAACACTTTCTATACTCTGCACATCTCTTTCTATCATCGACAAAAGCCTTCTTATATTTTCACACTCATACCTCTTTACCTTTAAACCAATTAGATTATAAGATCTCACATAAATTGAAATAAATGGAGATTGAATTAGTGATTGTATTGAACTTGATTATATAAACTAGAATAAGATGGCAATTTATAGAGAAATACATATATTAATAGGGCAAGGTAATTGATTGAAGAAGAGGTGGTGCAAATAATGAGATAAGAATGGTGGCTGGTTTGTGTAGAGGATATATAAGAGATAGTGGTAATACAAGGAGCTGAGTGTGAAACAAAATGGTGAAATAAGGTGGTGAGTGCATGAGTGGTGGACTAGATGATAACTAAGAGACTAAGATGGGCTAGATGTGCAAGTTGCACACATGCATATTTTGTTTTAACACGCTTCGCTACGTGAGCCGAAAAAAACCAAGATGACCAATAAATTCCACCAGCGATCGAGCCTGACTGTTCCAAATCAAACCACCAATGGAATTAATCACTTTCGAGCTTTGTTGCAATCAGGGTCGACCGACCCATATATCACTCAGGAAGCTCCCAACCCACAACGGACCACTTCCTGGGCAGGCTTCCCAAACAACCTTCCACAACGTTAAAGCCTCAAACACTACACCAACTTTTGCATGAAATTAAGTGCCTGAAGATATATATATATATATATAGATATAGGAAAAGTATTTTTCCATGTATTTATTTTACATGTATTTTCACATGTATCTGATACCATTAATGCAAATGTTTAGGGCGGAAAATGGTAAAGTTTCTATTAATAATGAATTCGTTACAAATGCTATTACTTTGTATATATTTTGTTAAATATCGTT
>JAYMTK010000851.1:0-18887 GCA_036897405.1 Pelargonium myrrhifolium
ACATTAGTTTTCGAAAACAAAAACAAAAAAATTGATCCTTTAGTAAGGCTCTGCACCTCTACACAAATAAGAAAGCAACATAATATGGCAAGATGAAGAATAAGTTTTTTTGTTTTTTTTTTTTGGTAAAATGGTTTTTAACCCCCTGGACTTACACAAAATTTTGGATTAAACCCTTGCTAACGTGGCACACATGTCAATGTGGATGCTGACGTGGCAACTAAGCTGACGTGGCGGTGTGAAACCAGTTGTAACCGGTCAATTGGACCTAAACCATAAATTTTGATAAGTCCAGAGGATTCCACAAAGAGAAACCCTAAATAGGGGTCTAATCTAAAATTCATGCAAGTCCAAGGGGTCTGAAACCATTTTACCCAATAATATATATTCAAGGCATATTTAATTCTCATTTCTCACAATTGAGTATCTTTATATTTTTTTGAGAAAAGTCTCCCTACATGTGTACTATGAATGAATAATACACATTCAAGGTATATTATGTACTACAATACTAAATTTATTGAAAACTCATCCTCATCATTAGTAGATTTATTTATGATTTAATGCTGTTCTTTCTGAAATGAATTTGAAATTGATATGCTCTGTAATGCATATATTTGTGTATTTATTTACGTTTAGAACAAGTAGTTGAAATTTGAGAAGTATATCAAAACTATATACTTTAATTTTGATTGATTTCTAACGTAACCCGTCGTCCCACGGACATTTGAGTTATATTCTTCATAGAAAATCAAACAATCATTGCAAGGGATAGTTAAAGCCAAAACATGGAAAGAGCTTTATAAAATTTGGATTACAGTCTCAAATGCTAACAGAAGTAAAAACTCAAGAAGTACTCAAAACTAGTTCCAATTCAACATAAAAGTAAAGAAAAACATGAAAATAAAGCTTCTCTCTCTGATTAGGCAGGCTCCGTTACAACTTGACAGGCATGGCAAACATTCATCAGGCTTATACTCCTACCGGTACTGAACAAGAACAAAAACAAAGTGTATTAGTTTGCAGTATAATACAATAATTCAATTATAAAAGACAAGGAACCATTGATACAGCCAAAGATCAAAATAAATCATTTGTTACTAGTTTGCAGCTTTACACAGTTTCAATCTCATTAATTTTAAGGTATATCGATGAACATCCAATTTAAAAACTAGTTCCGGATCTCGTTTCAGATTCAAATGGTGGTTATGAGGACAGACTGAAAACGCTTCAACAAAGAGAACTGACCTTGATGAAACCAATTTCCTTGGCGTTGCTGTGGAAGCACTGCCTGCAGCACATGAGTCCATACTTCCTGATCAATCCATGAGGATTTCCGCACACACGGCTGATAAACAACAACGTTAGATCAGTAAGCCGAAACAAATCCAAAAAATCAACATACCAAAGAGAATCACCTATGCAAAACTCAGCTTCGATCAAAACAATCGCACTAAACCGACATATTTTTCATAAAATGGGAACAAATTCGTTGAAAAGAAAAGAAACTCACCAGGCACGCGAACCAGGGCCGTAGGTCTTGGGGTGAGAGTTCCAGATGTTTGAGTGTCCCATCTTCTTCTTCTTTCTTCTTCTTCGTCGCTCTGCAAATCTCGCGGCTTAGATGCACAAAAATTTCAGAGGCGCTTCACAGAACCCTAATTGCGGGAACACGATGATATATATACTAGTCCTGACATGTAATATGTCTATAATACCCTTCTCATTAACCCCTTTTTGCATTTTCTTTCATGATCGAGGCGGTTAACACTTAACGGCGTCGTTTGCTCCATGAATAAGAATCCTCTTCTCGCGGGTCGGGGCTTGTCACTGTGTCGAGGGCTGTGAATGGTTGCACCAACCCGTCGGAATTGATCGGAGGAAGCCGATAAGTGTAGGCACTCCGGTGAGCTTCTCCGTCCTAATTCCTCCGCATAGGTCTCAGATTCTCAGATTCTGTTGCATCTTTATTTATAAAAATCGATTTATTTTTAATTTCATATGAATAATTTGTTTCTTTCAAACTTATGTTTTGATAACAATGTAGTTCAATCTTAGAGCTGCAATTGCATTAAATGTTCTTAGTTAAATGGATTCATATTATTTCATTTTAATCTGACTATTACGTGTTTTTTATTTATTATAAATGATGGTTTTTGCAAGCAAATTGACATTGCTTTGGATTTTCTGTTAAATTTGAGATAAAAGAAGGAATGGAATCGTTGTTTATTACATTTGTAGTAATAGGGATCCAACGAAGCAGAAAGTGTGATGCTAATCAAGGAGAAATTTGTGGGGCTTTTCACAGATTTTGCCATAGATATGAAGAAGTCGCCTTTGCCTATGCAAAGGGTATGTGGCAACGAGAAGCAAATATGTGGAAAAGATGCTCTAGTGAAGCTCTTAAGATGGCATTTTGGTCATGCTGAATTTAGGGGGAAGCAGTTGGAGGCCATTGAAGCAGTTGTATCAGGTATGTTGTATATTTTAGTTACCTTTAATACTACTGCATTGATACCATGCACATCACAACCCCAAATCACTAGCCCTTTTGAGTTGTTCATTATGTATTGTTGAACCTGCTTTCGTTATGCAACATTGTGGGATAGACTTAGAAATAATTATAGACACACACATATACAAGGAAAATATGTGTTTTCTGTTAGTTTGTATAGTGAAATGGAGTATTCACCATTTATTTTATTGTTGACAAACTACCTTATTTTAACTATATGTTGGGGCAGCTACCATGTAATAGGAATAGGCACATCTTTTACCACAATATTTTCATGGACAAAATGTAGCACTAGGGTGTGTGGTCGTATGTGATGTTTGGGGATTATCTCTTACTAGCATTTGGGTTCTTCATACCCATTTCTATTGTGCAGGAAGAGATTGTTTTTGTCTCATGCCAACTGGTGGAGGAAAGTCCATGTGTTATCAGATCCCTGCTTTGGCAAAGTCAGGGATTGTGCTTGTTGTTTGTCCCTTAATAGGTGAATTGTACTCATCTTATTTAATTTTGTTGCCTTATTGAGCTCGTACTACATTATATTGCTTGGTTCTGAAATGCTAGGAATCTTCTCAAATTTCTTCAACTGGTTCTCTGTTTAACTCACAGCCTTAATGGTAAGCATATTTTGCCTTTCTTTTACATATTTCCTGATATTTTGAGGTTGATTTGTGGTGGATTGGTTACATGCCTTTTCTAATTAGGAGAACCAAGTGATGGCATTAAAGGAGAAAGGAATTGCAGCTGAATATCTTTCCTCAACCCAAACATCGCATGCTAGAAATAAGGTGAACTGTTGAATTATGATATCTTTATGTGGTGTGGCACCCACATTTATGCTGCCTTTGTTTTCAGTTCCTGAACATAAACTATTAAAGCCATTGAAACTTACACTCATCTGTTATTAGTTTCTTTACATCTTCCAATAAGTTATGCCATTTAACTGGTTCTGGTTTTTGTGTAAGAGGATGCCTTAAAAAAGCAAATGATGCCTTTGTTTGTCGGCTGTGTTCTCGTGTCAAAAACATTTTGCAAAAAGTTAAAACACTTCATATTGATACAACTATTAGTTGAAACTGTATTCATGATGTAAATTGTGAACATATCAAATCACTATAGTTACTCATGCAATGGTACAGTGTCAATGGGAAAGTTTAATTTGTATACTTGTATGAGATGTTAACTTCTTGGTCTTCACAAATCCTAGTTCAAAACACTTGCTGCTTACATTGACTGTTCAGTACAGCTATATTGGCTCGTAGATGATAGTCTGAAACTCTGAATTTAATATTATTAACTGGAGAGGTAGACTTTTATGCTTCAACCATTGTCTCTTTGTTTATTTTTATTTGACTCCCTAATGTTGATTATTGCCCTTTTCTTCAATATTTGTTTTTCTCATGTAATATATGTATTAGTCATTTCATTCTTAAATCTTTATAAAGTTTCGTGACCTAATTATATAGTCATCAATTTGTTCATCAAAGTAGAACTCCGAGCTTCCCCAAAACCTTTAGCTTAATTCCTGCCCAAGATTTTCTTTGCATTGCTTTATTTTTTACTACTGACGTTTCTGATATGTATTTTAGATTCACGAACAACTAGAATCTGGAAAACCATCCTTGAGGCTGCTCTATGTAACTCCTGAATTGATTGCAACACAAGGATTCATGTCAAAACTGTCAAAGATTCATGCTAGGGGCCTGTTAACTCTTATTGCTATAGATGAGGTTTAATTCACATGCATATCTTTCAGAAATTTGAGTCTTTTAGCAGTTGGAATTCCCAGAGTTCATGTACAACTATTATCTGTTATGTTGAAATCTCAGGCACATTGCATCTCATCATGGGGCCACGATTTCAGGTTAGTATTAAATTCCAACAATAAAATGGGTGGGTGTTGTATACCAAAAGAAAAGGTTTTAATATGAATATTTGTGCTGGATTTCCTTGTTGAACATATGTTAAATTGTTAATAATCTGCTTTGGCTATTCTCTCATTCTCTTTTTGTACACAATATATTTGTTTCTCTTTATTACTTTTGCATTTTACTTGAGATAGAAAGGCTGTTCAAATTGTATTGGCTTATTAATATGCCATCAAGTCTTTCTGTGCCATTTCAATGTTCTCTACTATTTCCTTCCATCTCACTCAATTAGGAGGATACAAGTTTGTGGGCTTGGAAGGATGGTTCGATGCCATCCATCCTTCCTTTTTTTTTTTTAAGGAGTTGGCCCAATGGGATGAGCTATACAACAGGGGATAGCTCTCCCTTTTCCCATAACCCCTCCCCACCCCATCCAACAAGGTTTGAATTCACAACCTCTACTAGAGAAGTGTGATGCACACACCATTGGGTTGTCCCCTTGAGAACCTCTGATTCCCATTCATCCTCCTTTTGTTCTTCCAAACTCATCCATTCTCCCTGCCATACGGCCCATACCCTCTACTGGTAAATCAAGCTCTAAGAGTTTGTTTTCCATTTTTATGTTATTGTGCTCTAATTATGATAGTTGCAATTTTGTATCTAGATTAAGCATCACATTTTGCATTCTTTGGATTTGTAGTCAGAGAAGTTTTGTATCTTCCAGTTCTGTGCTTGTTCTTCATTTTCTTTTGTCTGTATTTGAACAGGCCTAGCTACCGGAAGCTTTCATCCTTAAGGAACCTTTTTCAAGATGTACCTATACTGGCTTTGACGGCTACTGCTGTTCCTAAGTGAGTTTTGTGATGCTGTGTTGAGATAAGAATTTTCTTTTTTAATTGTAGCCTTGGATGTTGCATGAAAGCAAGGCATGATTGTCTGTCTTATTAGTTTACATCAAATGATCAGCAACAACCCTCATCGAAAAAAAGTTGCATCGTTAGTGCGTAATGAATATTGTGCTCTGATAGAAGCAAAACAATTACACCCTTGCCAGCCAACTCAGGCTTAACCTTCTACTAGAAATGGTAATGCTTCGTGGGATTGTTCTCATTTTTTAACCTTGAATAACTTTCTGTAGGGTCCGGTACCTTTCTACATTGTGCTAAGCATGATCAAAATCGAACTCAAAATAGATTATCTAACTGTAGGGTATAGATACTTTGTTACCTGAAAAGTAGTTTTTTTCCCTCTCTGATACAGTATCACATTATCGTGGTAATTAATGGAGCTGGCTGCTCATTTGTCAAGGAATGTTTAATGTATAGCGCATTAGGGGCTGTTTAGTTGTGGAAAAATGTTTTCATTTTCATTTTCTTTTATAGTTTTCTGTTTTCCATAGAAAAATAAGAAAATTTAGAAAACTTGTTCATTTGTCCCATTTTCTATCCTTTTCCATTTAATTATTTTTCCTCACTTTGAAGGCATAAATACTTGCATCTTTATTTTTTGACTGAAAAACATACTAATTACTTTTAATTTTCTGTTCAAATAATAATGTTAACATCAGCTCTATACTATGAATTTTTTTTTAAAAATGCAAAAAGTTAACTAAGCAGGGCCTAATTAGTTTGATTGGCATTTCTTTTCATTGGAAATAAAGTAACTTTCTAAGAATTCAAATCAATATTGAAATCTTGATCTTTCTTTCTGCAGAGTGCAGAAGGATGTGATAGAGTCCTTGAGCTTGCGAAATCCTTTGATCCTAAAGTCGTCTTTCAATCGCCCAAATATCTATTATGAAGGTCGTCCTTCAAGCTTAATTTGATAAATCTTGTTTTATTTTTTGGGCATCCTTTTGTTATCTGGAATATAATTTATAATTTCAATTTGAGGATGCCTGTATAAGCACTTTGATCCCTCATTTTTCAAGACAAGTTTATTTGTGATGTATTTAGCAGTTTCATGACCTTTTGGATCTAACTATTCATCTCTATGATGCAGTTCGATATAAAGACCTTTTGGATGATACCTATACCGATTTGTCTAATTTATTCAGATCTTGTGGAGATGTTTGTGGAATTGTTTACTGCCTAGAACGCACAACCTGTGATGACTTATCTACACATCTTTCGAAGAATGGCATTTCTTGTGCCTGTAATTGAATCTCTAAACTCTGCTCTTCTTCTTTTTTTCCTTAAAAAAGATGAAAACATGTACCTTTTTGCTTGATGGGGCTCCCATTTTACCCTTTATCTTCTCGGTTTTTTTATGCAGCTTATCATGCAGGGTTGAACAATAAGTTGCGGAGTTCTGTTTTAGATGATTGGATTTCTTCTAAAATTCAAGTTGTTGTGGCGACAGTGGCTTTTGGGTATGATTGTTTCGTACTTCTAGTTACTTGTGGCATGATTTCTTTTCCTCTCGTGTGCATTCTTATGGATCATAATCAACGTAATTCTGTATGTGACCCGGGTTGAAGTTTCATGTTACATGTTACACAAAACTAAATAGTTTAGGTTGTAAAAATTGATTCCTGTCAGACATCAGTTCTAGCTTGAAATTATACCAAAGCAAACCTTATTAGTGATCATCGGACACACTTCTGACTGAATGTTCCATTTTGGCATGAATATCTTCAGCACCCACAAGTCTCTTTTATCTTTTTTGTACATCATGTATTTGAATGGTGGACATTTTAAATGAGAGCTCTCTGTCATAAAATATGTAATGCATGTCTTACTATTATAGTCTCTTTTGTGGAAAATTTTCCTCTCACTTTATGATATCACTTTCTATTTTATCTCTTCGTTTGCAAATCATGATTCACATGAGATTGTAATGCACTGCTTGCTTTCGCTTTCTTTCTGGAATCCCACTTGGAGCTGTTCTGGTGCATGGACATTTATTAAGCAACTGGTGTTCCTACAGGATGGTATGCAACAAAATAACTATAGAGTTTATGACTTTATTTTGTTCTAAGTTCAGGTGTTGAGTAATTTTATCTGCCATGGGCCACTAAACTACTTATGGTCTATGTCTTTAGGGTATAGATAGAAAGGATGTCAGAATTGTTTGCCACTATAATATTCCGAAGTCAATGGAATCCTTCTATCAAGAATCGGGTAGAGCAGGACGTGATCAATTGCCCTCTAGAAGTTTGTTGTACTATGGAACGGATGATCGGAAAAAAATGGTTGTGAGACTATCTTTATAACTGTCATCTCTGCTATCTTCTAGATCCCATGATTTTCACTGGAATTTGATTTGAAGTGTTTGGATCTATGGTAGGAGTTTATTCTTCGCAATAGTGAGAGCAAAAAGTTACAGTCTGAGAGCTCACGGACTACAGAGTCAAAGAAGCCCCTCACGGACTTCAATCTGGTGACTTTCAATCCTTCTTAAGATACACTTCAATGAACTATCTTAATCGTGGTTGTTATGGATACTAAGATCATACTACATGCAGATGGTTGAATATTGTGAAGGATCTGGATGTCGTAGGAAAAAAATTCTTGAGAGTTTTGGGGAACAGGTACCGGAAACTAGGTTGATCTTGTGTTCTGTCAAGTCATTGTAGGATTCTTTATTTACTTTTAAGTGAAGTTTTTACTGTCATTGCCCAAAATAGGTACCAGCTTCACTATGTAAAAAATCTTGTGATGCTTGTAAGCATCCAAATCTAGTGGCCAAGTATTTGGAGGAGGTTAGAAGTGCATGTGCTGTGCGCCAGAGAAATGGTTTCAACCGAGTTTTTATGAGGAGGTACTTCATTTATCTTTCTTATTCAAATATAGATTGACTGGTAAGTCTGTTGTATGTGTATGATGGGAAAATGACCATATATGGCTATATGCAAATTGTGAAACACAAATGAGGTACGTCTACATAAGAGATCTATCTGACATTATGTTGTCTCCTTAACCCTTGTTATTTCATTCATATTTTCTTGGAAAAGTTGTGATTTATATTTTATATCTTACACATGTGACATGGCACACAGTTTCCTGAAAATTGTATTTTCCAAACATGTCTTCTTAAGTTCTACTTCCGCAGTTTTTGCTATATCCTAAAAGTTTGGTTTGACCTCTTAAATAGTATTCTGCTATCATGGATTATTATTTCGTACTCTAGCAAATGAGTTAGCAGATAGATGTCAATTTTGGATATTTCTGTTGGAGCTAATTTGTTCATTATTTCTTCCTATGCCAGCTCTTCTGATATGATTGATGCAGAACCATATTCTGAATTCTGGAATCATGATGATGAAGCAAGTGGTTCAGAAGAAGATATATCTGATTCTGACGGTATATTATCTTATCTTTATTTCTTTAAATCAAACTGTATAAGTGGGTACATTAATAGCCCTCCCCATTAAAAAGCCCCTCATGCTAGTTGAACCCTGCACCTCTTCTTTTATTCAGGTTAGGAACTGCTCCACAATAGATGTAACTAATCTGATTATATATTCTCTTGCCTCTTGCCTCTTTTTTTTTTTTTTTCCTTCTCTAATAGCACTGATTAGAAAGTGAAGCATACAGAATCAGGAGTAGATTATATAATTTACAAAAAAAAAATTATCTGGCGAGTTTTCTTTTCTTAGAGGTAGGGGTTTGTTAAGTTTTGGGCATGCCAGAGTTTAATCGTTTCTCATAAGTTGAGCTCTTCAATTGCCAGATGGCAGTGAGATTGTTAAGAGCTTACCCAGGTCAAAATTAACATCAAGGTCAAGACTGAATGAGAAGATTGAACTCTTGCAGCGTGCAGAAGAAAACTACTACCAGAATAAAAGCCATGATAAACAGGTTCATTCTTGATGTTCTTTTTGTCACTGTCAAAGCAAAAGTTATACAAAAGACAAATGCCTTCATTCAATTTATTAGGGGTTTTTTTCACTACAAAGAAAAGATGCAAAAAAGAAGACAGACTTAATGAGAAGATTCTACTTTTGTAGCTTTTCTCTGTAGTCACTTTCCATATGAAATGCATTATTCATGTGATTGATGTTTATCTGTCACTGATTCTGTTATGAGCACTTTCTCCATTCTGTACTGGTAGATTTGGGCTTGCATGTTAATTACTTGTTGCCTTGGGTTCTTCTCTGAACCATCACAGTTGATGTGAGTTGCCAATTAAAGAAGGAATTGAGAATTGACACGCACACAGATTCGCTACTTATGAATACTTTGTAGTGTCTTCTTCTACCAGTGTGCTGGCCCGTGCTTGTTGCATGTTCACGTGTGAGTGGGCAGGTTAGCTGTATATTCTATGCGCCCACAATACACACTCCTGTGTCTGTTGCTATCCCATATATATGCTGGGCATGTTTGAGGCCTGCTCATACAGTGAAATTTATTCAAATTTCTAAACTGCACCTTGCAAGCATCTATCTAGCAAAGACGATGCAATATTTATATATGGAAATTTCCAAGGTGGTAATGACTAATGAGAACAGATACATAAATACATCGGAGGCAAAAGCCTTAACAAAGGGGGAATAACTATTTTGCATTTACGGATGCTTAACAAGTATATGCTCATTAGTCATTACATATATAGTTTGATACTCGCTATTAACTAACTTTAATGCAATGCCTACTAGATTCATCGAAATATTAACCACTATGAACATTTTTTCGATACTCATCCTGCCAATCTGCTAATATCAAAATTGACGACAGATCGGCAAAGCAGAAAAGAATGCCATATCTGAAGCATTGAGAGAAGCAAGCAAGAAAAGGTTACTAGATGCCCTGAAGCAGGCTCAGCAGCGGCTTGTCGACTTGAAGTAAGCTCACTTTTACCTGTCTATTCATTGTTTCACGTTTTGGAAGTCCTCACTTTAGCACTTGTCAGTAAAAGATCTTGATAGTTCAATTACTATGAGAAGTTGTTCCTTAACAATTTCACAGGTCGTGATGCTTCACTGCCTCTTTTGCAGGACTGATTTAGAAACATCAGCCGCGTTACTTGAAAATGAGTGCTATAAAAAATATGGGAAGACAGGGAAATCATTCTATTATTCCCAAGTGGCAAGTACTGTGAGATGGCTATCCACCACAAGTAAAACTGAGCTGACAGATCGGCTTGACACGAGTTCCTGTTCGACAGAGAATATTTTGTCTGCCAAAGAATATCCCTCGCCATCATTACCCTCATCAGATAAAAAACAGCCTAATGAAGGACTGAGTGAGACGGTGAGATCAGAGACTTGTATAACTCAGAGCGGTTCACCAATACAAAGTGCGTCCCCAAATACGAGTACAAGGCTGCCTCCTATTCCATCCTTCTCAGATTTTGTCAACAGCAAAAAAGCAGAACACAGCAGTAAATTGCATGCATCAAGAAAGCAATCACCAAAAAGAGTTAACAAAAATTCAGAGAAGAAGATGAGGCTGCTCTAGTCACTTTGTTACAATTTTGGCACTTTTGATTTAGTTGCTGATAGTGACAGATATTTGCATTTGCAGCAGCTTCTGTACACCGAACCGACCATAGTAAAATGTAACGACACAACATTATGACAACTAATCAAATGATTTTGTGAATTTGAGTTGTTAGCATCAAGATTACAGTGTAATAGGATCATTGTAGAGGTGGATGTCAAGTACGTCGTTAATATTTTCTTTCCTTCATAATATCCTTCTCGTCTTAGGAGGTATTTGATTGTGGAGTGCAGGTGTTTACTCTTAAAATTAAGCTATCAATGAGGTTGTCACACCTTTTTCTCGATCCTTGAAATGGAGATGTGTTTATTTAGATAACAACAATCTATTATAGGACTGTGAGCTTGAACATATATATATTTCGAGATGAATGGGAGTCCAAAATGTTATTTGTTGACGTACTAGTATAAAACAGTAATAGCCAGACGACTTGTCGTAAGAGTTAACTGGGTGGGGGTATTATGGACCGAAAACAGTTTAGCAAGAAAGAGGAGTTTTCTTCTTCCCCGGGTTAAACTTTGTATTAATAATAGGGTATTGAGCTGAATAGCAGAACTTGAAACACTAGGATCTTTATTGTCTTGAAGAGAAAGCTTTCTTTTTTCTCCGAATCAAATCGTGGTCCAACTAGAATTGCAGAAGCATGAGCAGAGGAAGCGGAGGCGGCTACGATCGCCACATTACCATCTTCTCTCCTGAAGGCCGTCTCTTCCAAGTCGGTATGCATCTCATGTTTCCTCCATTTCTCGGACTGCTTCCTATTTGCCTCTCAGACAATTCAGTATTTTTGTGCATTTTCTTTTTTCTGGCTTAATCGTGAATAATTTGGGTCTGCCTCTGTGTTTTGCTACAGAGTATGCATTTAAGGCTGTGAAATCGGCGAGCATCACTTCCATTGGAGTCCGTGGGAAGGATTCCGTCTGTGTCGTCACTCAAAAGAAAGTTCCGGTGAGCCTACCTCATTCTTTTTGTTATTATGTTTTTAAATTCACTTTTATATGTAGATTTGTGTCAAGGTTTATTTAGGGTTTCAGTTGTAGCACTCAATTTGGTTTTGAATGCATGTGCAGGACAAGCTTCTGGATCAGACTAGTGTGACGCACCTTTTTTCTGTTACCAAGTACCTTGGTCTGTTGGCTACGGGCATCACAGGTCTGCTTCTTCTTTTAACATCTGGAGCTTACTGAAATTTGGTTTGTGACCAGTCACTCTCTAGCTACATTTTTGTGTTCTATACTCCTATATTTTGATAGTAAATGGGTTATGCAAGCCATAGAGACAGCTGCTAGTAGTGAAGCACCTGTTAGTTGCTTTATTGTAATGAAGTGGGTGAAATTGGATGTGAATTTTGATTTGAGTGCCGTGTATGATCTTCAACATTTTGGCTGTTGGCTGTTTTCTTGAACTTTCTCTAATGTGAGCTTCACTGTGTACTTGGACATTAGTAGACATGATCAAGTTTAGCATATATGCATTCCATGATCATACAGGATTGCAGGCCTTTGCCTCAGGGCCTTTATTCTTCACACTCTACTTTTATGCATGTTTGCTGTGAGACATGTTCTGATTTCTATGCAACTTTCTCAGCTGATGCAAGGAGTTTGGTTCAACAAGCAAGGAACGAAGCAGCTGAGTTTCGACACAAATATGGGTATGAAATGCCTGGGGACGTATTGGCCAGATGGTATGCTTTCTTGTATCATGTATTGGTATATATGCTATTAAATTATGTGTAGTGTGGTTAGTTTCTTACTTAATACAACCAACATGTACAGATATTTGTTTTATTGTTATTAGGCTCTTTTAAGTTATGTAAAGAACCGTCTCAACCAAAAGCTTAAGATGATAGTTGAAAGTCCAGTATTAATTTTATACTCTAGCACGCCCCCTCAAGTGCAAGCCCATTATCGCTTTGCATGTGGCCCATGCACAAGTTTACTTTTTGCCTTGTGCTGAAATTTTATATGGGTGGCGGCAAGACTCGAACTCGGGACCTTTAGTCACAATATTAATTTTATACTCTAACAAGTTATAATCATGTAGGTGTGTTATGCTAGTTGAGACGAGTTACTTGAGAAGGATGAAGATTGTTGTTTTAGGTTGCACATATTACCTGGAGTTGGAGAAATTGGATGTTGCTACCCAATGAACGAATTCCTTTTACTTTTGCGAATAGTTGTGCCGGTTTCAATTAAAACTTAAAAGAATAAATTTAAATTGACGGAGCTACTGACTAGATTCATTTTTCTTATTCCATCTGCTTCTTACTCGTTTTGAACTTTTTGCCCTTCTTGCAATGATGCTTGCTCCAATTAGTTAGAAAATAATTTCATATCACCAACTCTTAGTGCCATCCTCTTTATGCATACAGGATTGCAGACAAATCCCAGGTTTATACTCAGCATGCTTACATGAGACCACTTGGAGTAGGTTTGTTTTTCCTGTCCTTACGTCTTTTCTGTAAAGGTCTTTATCATGCTCAAGTGTTTCATTAGTATTGTTCTACTTGTACTTGCTGACATATATAATTCCATATCCTTTTTTCTTTCCTGAAGTTGCTATGGTTTTGGGTATTGACGAGGAGAATGGACCTCAGCTCTTTAAGTGTGATCCGGCTGGCCATTTCTTTGGCCACAAGGTAATAGACGGATAGCTTCCGCTTCCTTTTTTTAAAATATCGTTGAAGTTGGGTTGTAGCACATATTCTTCTGAATATGGGTAGCAACAGCATGTTTCATTCTTCAATCAACATGGTTTAATGAACATGTTCCAAAAAGTAATCCGGTAAGAGATGTCTAAATCCTTAGGATAAATAGTGGAATCCTTTTGACACTTAGAAATTAGGAATATTTTTGTCCATAAAATTGAGGAAGAAGAGAAATAGTGAACAAAAGAGTACTA
The DNA here is from genome assembly GCA_036897405.1 of Pelargonium myrrhifolium. Lineage (NCBI taxonomy): Eukaryota > Viridiplantae > Streptophyta > Magnoliopsida > Geraniales > Geraniaceae > Pelargonium > Pelargonium myrrhifolium. Next base: position 13,725 of record JAYMTK010000851.1, read on the forward strand.
ATACGACATGCTTGTTTGGGTTTCCTGGAGCTTTTAACCTTGTTTCCATCTTGCTTGCAGTTGGTAGGGCAATTATGCTTCAAGGTATCATGAAAAAAAATTGTGTTCATTTTTTATACTTATAACATAAATATACTCTTTTGGATAACAAATCATGTAAATTCCTGAAGATTATGTATGAGCCCTTAAACTTGCCTTACACTTGTAGTTTGTACATTAGAAACGATATTCACCTAAAGCTGTTATCATCCAAGGAAGACCACAACTTTTGCAGAGCTCAAGCTCTCCATGTAGTTAGTTTCTCACTCTGTAATGAAATTCATTCTCCTCTTGGGATCCGATTTCTTTTCTAAGATTTCATTTTTTTTTTTTGTTGGCTATATAAGTGGCTGTACCATTTTCTTAGAGATTCACTGACCTCAGCTGTCTGTCAACACTCAACAGTTAGGTCTTAAAGTTGAATCTGTCTGTATTCTAGGAACATTATAAAGATAAAATATTGTTACAATCTAGAATGTTTGATGTCTAGTAAACAAACTTGACCTATCATCACTGATTCAAAAGAGTTCTCTTTTTCACCTTAACTTTCATGTTGCAGGCTACAAGTGCTGGACTGAAAGAACAAGAAGCAATCAACTTTCTGGAGAAAAAGATGAAGAACGATCCTGCTTTTTCTTATGAGGAAACTGTTCAGGTAATGTATCTTTTTTGCCCAAGGTTAACATGTTATGTAGATAATGAAGATTTACCTAGCTTTTTAGCTTTACATGGGCTGTATAGAGCTTGTTGTAACTTACCAATAGCAAATGAGTTGTTTTGCTATACTCTGAACATTGCTATTGGGAATTGTACATTTCATCGGTACCCTTAGTTTAAGGGTTTATTAGAAATCAGAATCATCTATAATGACGTTAATTCTTATGGTATATTTAATGTCAAGGAAAATTTGCTCATAGTTTAATACTTGTTTCAACATCTTGCTATCTCCACCTGTTTGTTTCATTTTATTTTCTTTTGAGTGCATCTGCATTGCAAAATTGTAACAATCAGAGGGCATTTTCTGCAATACTCTTATTGTAAAATTATAGCTCTAGGTAGAAGTCTAGGCATGCCTTCAGTGCTTTTTAGCTTTACTTTGCTAAGAATATGAATGGTAAAATAATGTACAGAATAGTATAAGGATGGTAAAATAATCTACGGAATGACTAATAACTTTCTGTAATGATTTTTTTATAATGCTTAGTTTGATCTTCTGCATAGAAATGGAATACTTTTTACATTGGGTTCTATTTTCATGTTAAGCCCTAATCAGGTCAACCAACCATGATGGTGTATATGCTTATTCACATCTTGACATGTTCTTTTGCTACTGTTATGTAGACTGCTATTTCTGCTCTACAATCTGTTCTTCAAGAGGATTTCAAAGCGACCGAAATCGAGGTATGTTGTAGTAATAGACATTTTGCCATGTTTCCATTATATGTTTTGGACTTGGGCTTGCCAGTTCAGTATTATTGTTGGCAAATTGGACTTGGATTTTGGAATAGTATGGACTTTTAGGATATATTAGGTTCCATAACAAGCCCCCTAAACACATGTATTTCAATTTTGTTTGAGTTGGATATCTTGCTCACAATATTTTTTGTTGGATTTATTTGGATGCTTGAAAGGCTACTTGTCAGTTACATGACTGTATTGATGTTTGCCAGGTGGGAGTGGTGAGAGCAGAAAATCCCGTCTTCAGAGTGTTGTCAACTGAGGAAATTGATGAACATTTGACAGCCATTAGTGAGCGTGATTGATTAGCGAGGCACAGCTAAAGCTGCTGGAGAAAAATGTCGTGTATTGCTAGAAGAATGCTAGAATTTGCTGTAGTTGGGCAAAGGGAGTTTGGGAACAGAGTTTTTCTGTTACTGTTTGAAATCATGTTTGCACAATTTATCAGTTTTAAACTATCAAAACATGCTTCAACTGTTTCTATCTTCTAAATTGTTCTTGATGGTCACAATTTAGCAAACCTCATGAGATGACCTATTATTTCACTGCATACTAGCATTTCAAGCCTCTCGCAGTGGTAGTTTTCCAATGAAATTGGCGTTTAGGCTTCCCAAGTAGAGATGATTTTCATACTCTAGAGCAGATGTCACAAATGACATGACTTTTCCATTAGGATCATCAAATCTCCGGATTATATTGCCATCAGAGTCCACATTGATTGCTGTGGCTTGCTTGTGTAGGCCACTGACTAGCTCGAACAACTTGGGAAATGTTGCCATCACGTATTTGGATGCCTTGGAAGCGTGCACGAACTCCATTCCCTTACAACTCACCTGCAAGATACACAAATCATCGAGGTAAGTTTCGAGTAGCAACAAGTTCATTTGCCGGAAATGGCAGCAAAAACAATACCTTAGGCAAGGCAATCCAAAAAGACCCGTCTGGTGCAAGGTTGATGTTATCAGGTCCGCCAGGGAGGTTTTCAATGAAAATCTCTGTTTTGCCTTTCTTATCTCCCTTGAGCCAATACTTGAGGCACCTAAATCTGAACCACAAATAATATGAACATCATCATCATCATCATCATCATCATCATCATCATCATCATCAACTCATTGACAAGCCAAGGTCTATCTTGTTATTGAATTCAATTACCTCCAAGTCTCACAGACCACTAGAAAATCCTGGTCTCTAGAGAGTGCAACGCCATTAGCGAAGCCCAAATCGTGAAGCAAAATGGTCGTCTTCTGGGACGATGGATCGTACTTAAGAAGCTGTCCGTGAGGTTTTGCCTCCAAAACATCAAGATACCAATTATGAAGTTCATATTTGGTGCTTGCAACACTAAAATATGCACTTCCATCCGACGCTTCAATCACATCATCTGCAAACCTATTCAAATCATGCAACCTAATCAGTATTTACACTAAAAATAGTGCTAACATAGGCATTAGGTAATTGGATTTATTTATGATGGTACCTTATTTTGGAGGCGTTTACATGTGATGAAACTATGGTTACGCCATTTTCGCAAACCTTGAGCAATCCCTTTTGAACATCACATACAAGGATACCATCACATGTAGTGGTTGTTGCAAGTCCAAGTAAACCATGCCCTCCCAACATCTTCCAATTCTCCCATGACCCATTCTTGTGCAGCCTTTTGATCCAACCATCTCTAGTAGCTGTGTACAACACTCCTTGTTGGTTCACAACTAAATCTTCTGGGTCTTTCAGGAACCCTTGTCCTAACTTTATTACACTCTACAATTGTACATATATATATATATATATATTAATTAACAACAACAACATCATTATAAATTCCTTAACAATAATTAGTACCTGTAAGTGGTTGTTTGTTGGAGTTAGGAGAGCTGCAGCTGGCAATAGGAGTGGTTCCGGTGAATCGATGGGTGAGAAGAAGAAGATTTGGAGTGCTAAAGCAAGTGAACAAACTATGAGGAAGCCAGTAAAAGCTCGAAATTTGAGACCCATATGTATGATATTATTGTTGGGCTAGCTTCAACCTGTGAAGAATCCTTTGTTTCTGGTGTGGTTGAGGAATGTTCCAACTTTTGGAGTGTAAAATTGAGATATATATGAGGTTCATATGCAGACACAGACTCAACTCAACTCAACTCATAGCATAGCATAGGCTTGGACCATTTGAATCCAGACAAGGAGAGCTTTGTCTCTTGTAATAATGTTATTCACTATCTGACCCATTTCTGATTTGGTGCAGAAAAACAGACATTACACTAATATGATCATCTTCCTTGAGTTGAACTTTTAATATTCATTTAAAAAAAAAATAACTTGTTTTTATACCGATTTACTCGTAAATGTGCATGTTTTGACTAGGTCAATCCAGCGCACTACAAATTGTTTGTTGTTTTGTATGCGCGTTAGGATAGTTGTGTTGAATAATGTTCTATGTCCGAAAGTTTAGGGAAAGAGTTGAAGGCTTGAGTCTTTTGGGGATGAAGTTGAAGGTTTAGATCCTTCCTCTTAGGTTCACGGAGTCTGCGTAAGGGTAACATATCGTTAACAAACACCTTGGTGTGTTCTCTATAAACTACTTCAGACATGAGAGTATGAATCTCAACCGAAAAATTTGAGTCACACCTCTCTAGAGAGGACACTAGAAAGCATTTCTAAAGAGAGAAAGTAGAGAGAAAAAGTATCTTGTAAATTGTGAAATCCTCCCCCTTTTACCGGTGAAAGAGTATTTACACTCACCGGTCAAACTCGCCATATATTATCGTGTAGTTGATTGTTAGAAAAGCGGAGTACATTTTGGGTGTTGGAGTTCTAGACTCGCGCTCAGACCACGAGCGTCAAAAGAGATTCAGAACTCCTGAATGCTCTTAAAGCATCGTGAGGAGGAGTGAGCCCCCTAAGATTGTCTCTACTGCTTCATGTAGTGTCTTAGTGTCTGAACGAAGCAAGATATCATGGTGCTGACACGGGAAGGTAGATATCTTGGAGGTGATATGAAAGAAAATAGAGTATTTTAGAGTCTCGATAAGACGAGGAGCCTTTTGAAGCCCTGATGAGACATAGAGCATTTTAGAGTCTCGATAAGGAACGGAACTTTTATGGTTATCCATCAAGGTGGGTGCCTTAATGGTTACTCGAGGAGGCGATTTGAGAATGCATTATGTTGGATAAGTGTTGTGGCCATTTCCAAGGACTTAGAAGTTGTTCGGAGTACAATAAATTGTTCAGACAATAAATGAAGCAAAATCACCGCTTTGGTCGCGAAAGACCGCTACCCAGAAACCCATGTAGTGCCTAGTATCCTGAGTAGGTCGTGACCAAGTGCTAATCGAATGAGTGGGGAGTTGTTGTTTTTTTATTTTTTGTGGGGCACAAGTTTCTTGACCACGGGACAAGCATTTCTACTCGCGATCATGCGATTTGGGAGCATTTCTTTGAGTGCCCGAATTTGGAAGTATATTTTTTTTGTTGATACAGACAAATGCCAAAATCCTATCTTACAACGGCCTAAGGAAATCTTGTCAAGTCTTATGTACATGCTTGAATCAAGGGACCAATAGTGTTCAGAAAAGAGAATTCGTCTCTTGTCCTTAGTGTAAGGCTTTTGACACCTGACCGCACCAAAGTGGTCTCTTACACCACCATCACCAAGGATGTGTTGAG
>JAYMTK010000852.1:0-18881 GCA_036897405.1 Pelargonium myrrhifolium
CAAATAAGAAAGCAACATAATATGGCAAGATGAAGAATAAGTTTTTTTTTTTTTTTGGTAAAATGGTTTTTAACCCCCTGGACTTACACAAAATTTTGGATTAGGCTCTTGCTGACGTGGCACACATGTCAACGTGGGATGCTGACATGGCGGTGCAAAACCGGTTGTAACCGGTCAATTGAACCTAAACCATAATTTTTGACAATTCCAGGGGGCTCCACAAGTGGAACTCTGAATAGGGGTCTAATCTAAAATTCATGCAAGTCTAGGGGGTCTAGAACCATTTTACCCTATCTTTTGGGACAAACATATCTTTGTATTATCAAGATGATAAGATTTTGAACTTTCATGACAACAAAATCTATCTAATTGCTTGAATGTTGTCAGCTTCATGAAATTGACCAAAATAATAATGTTATTATCCAACATTAGAAAACGGTCAATTACGACGGAATGAAATGCCCAAGTTAAATAGATTAGGTCAAAAGATAATTTTAAGAGTTGTTACTATTCTCACTCTTGACTTTACTTTTACTATTTGTGCGTTTTTACATGAAGAGAGTAATAGCGAAAGTGAGATGAAGAAACAAGTAAAATGCTCCTACTACATTGTGCTTGGTTGTCTGCTGTTTAGCACCAAGTTCTTTCATGGTGGACAGTGTCCTCAACTTCTCAAATGAATTGTTTCATGCCCTTATCTAGCTGGTCGTCGGTTTTAGTTTCTTAAAAATCGATAAGCAGGTGGTGGTGGCTTATCGGTTCGGTTACGTTGTGGCTTATTTGGCTAACTCGGAACATATTAGTGTTTGAAGATAAATACCCCAGTGTGGAGGGTGTTGTGCTGCGGATTAAATCTTCGTCCTTCGCTATTATCTTTGCCTTAGGTTTTCTCAACTCCAGCTTCTCCTTTCAAGATTGGTGCTACAACCCTCTTCGCTCTCTTCTCTGATCTTGCTATGAGATTTTTGATTTTGCTGAGTTTGGGTTTCATTTTTGTTGTTACTTTATTTACCCTATTTGGACTCTTGTACCTTTTTTTTCGGGATGTTATTAATAGAGTACCGCTTGCTAATAAAAAATAAAAAATATATATATATATTCTCTCCATGTGCCGGGTGGCGACTTTAAACTTTAAAGGGATGAGGCCTGTTTCCGGGCCAAAGAAAGCAGAGTTGCATACTCTCAAAAAAAAAAAACATGTTCATGTGTGAGCCAAGATGGGTAAAAAATACTCTGTATTTCTCATTTGTCAAATGCTCTCGTTAGTATGCTTAATAAATGAAACAGGAGTAGAAAATTCAGAAAGTAAAAAATGGGTAAAAACCATAAAACAGTGGAGAATACTCCCAAAACCCCAAAACAAAATGTCAAATACGACATTATTTTATTTCGTTTTGGCCTGCTCGTCGTCTTCCTCAACTCAAACTCAAACTCAATTATCATTACAGGCACAAGCTATCAGCAGCGATCAGACCACAGCTTGAGAGAATGGTACACAGTGCCTATGATTCCTTCCAGCTTCTCAGTGGTTGTCCCACCAAGATCGACACCATCCAATCCTATGGCTCTAAGCTCCTCCTCGGCTGCTCTGATGGATCCCTCCGGATCTATGGTCCAGAACCTTCCGGCTCCGACCGATCTCCGCCGTCCGATTACCACTCCCAGACCCTAGACCTCCAGAAGGAACAGTATGTGCTGGAGAAAACTGTCTCGGGGTTCTCCAGGAAGCCCATGGTCTCAATGGACGTCTTGAGTTCAAGAGAGCTTCTGTTATCACTCTCCGAATCAATCTCTTTCCATCGGCTCCCCAATTTGGAGACACTCGCCGTGATCACTAAGGCCAAAGGCGCGAATGTGTACTCCTGGGACGACCGGAGAGGGTTTCTGTGCTTTGCCAGACAAAAGAGGGTTTGCATCTTCAGGCATGATGGTAATTCCGTTAATTTGTTTTTGTGAATCTGTTGTTAATGTTAGTGTGAAGTGAAATTTTGTTTCCTGCTTGTTTGGATACTAGAAAGGCTTTGAAAATTTGGAATGTTACAGCATTTTAGAGATGGTTATTAGAAAATTTAAGTACTTTTATGAATCAATGGCTTAGAATTCTTAATTGAAGAATGCTCGGGGACTTTAATTTCTTTGGATGCTGAGAAATTGTGAGAAAGCAATTTAACATGTGGAATGCTATAGAATTTTAGAGATGGAAAATGGAAGCACGTATATGGATAAATTTGCTTAGAATACAAATTTGGTTGAAGAATGCTAGGAGATGTTAATTTAACATTGTGTTTACAGGGGGACGAGGATTTGTTGAGGTTAAAGAGTTTGGAGTTCCGGACATGGTAAAGTCAATGTCTTGGTGTGGAGAAAACATATGCTTAGGAATTAAAAGAGAGTATGTGATACTGAATGCCACCAATGGTGCGATGTCTGAAGTGTTTCCTTCCGGGAGGATTGCGCCACCTTTGGTGGTGTCACTTCCTACTGGTGAGCTTCTTCTTGGGAAGGTACTATCTTTTCTATGGACCTTTGAATTGTATAGTTTCTCCCCTAAAGGGAGATTTCTAATCCATTTATGTCTATTCCTTGTGTAATACTCCAGTAGCTTGCATTCCTTTCTTACCATGATTGATATCTAAATTCCAGTAATGACCAGGGGATTAGTACTTGTAGTTTGTCTAAACTAGAAGCTGAACTTAGAAGTTTTGCAATGTGCCTTGCTAGTGTAATTGGTTATCGAGCCTTTGACTTCAATAACTTTGTAGGATTTGTTGCCCCAAGTTTATTCATCCAAGTTACTAAATCTTGGAATTTCACCGTTTAGGTCCCAGTTCGTGGTTCCTCAAATATCCCATCCAAAATAACCAATTGTGTTGGATAAATTCCCCTTGGAAAATTGATAATCTTAGTATGGGGAAGAGAATAGGTTTGCAGTGCACTTACTTTCTAATATGTGATGGTAGAATATTGTCAAGACCTTTACAGAAAATGGCATATTTCATGATATTATTCAGATTCCTGAGTGTTCAATACGTAAAAACTGGTTTGAAACAGAGAACAGGTATCCAGTTCACTCACTTTGTAATACGTCATTTATACTTGAATATAACTCAAAACCTCAGTAGTTAAAACTTCGAAATTTCTGCAAACAGATACTTCTAGTGTCTCTCATTGGTAACCTTAATACTTTGTTGGTTAACATTGTGTATCTTCTACAAGCAACAGTCACTGTTCTTCATTCCTAATGAGACCTCAATAGATTTCTTTTGGGAATAATTTTCAGCTTTGTTAAAATTATTCTAATAGCACGATTCTTCTCCTTCCAACTAAGATTGTCACTCTAACAGTGGAAGCAAATTGGATTTGAATGGGCACTCTGGAGTTAGAGGAAAGTTATTTGAAGCAAGACTATATAACAAAGATACTAACCTTGGCATTTTTCGAACTCTGAATTTACCGTCTATGTTTGCATGGCCTCTCTTTCAGTTTGCTTCTAATCTCGTCAATATAGTTTGATTAGAGAACTTACTATTGAAACATGATTTTCTTTGCCAATAAAATAGAGTAGTCCTTGTTTGAGCAATTTTCAGCTCAAATTTAGTTTGTGGTTGAGAGAAAAATTAATGAACTCTTGTATATCATAGTTTTGAGTCCATTTGAGGTCAATGATCTAGTATTCCTCTCGTTAGTTTTGACAATTGACCATATCTTGGATACAGTGATATTTTATATCAGACTGGTCTCAGGAGGGAACTTCCATAGTCCAGTGTAATAGTTTAACTTTAGCTACATGTGTACATTTGCTGTGCAGTAGAGTTCATGATCACGGCTGATAAAAAAAAGAGTGCATGAGTCACGAGAGCATACCCTCTCAAGTCTCATGTATCTGATTATGGGTTAGAGTGCACAAATTTATTCTTCTTGGAGTCCACCTCAATAATATGTACCTCCAGATTGTTAACATTCTAATATCCCATATAAATAGGTCTTATATATCTTTCTTGCTACTTCGTTCTATATAAACATAAACCTAGAGTCGGCTAATGTGGCTTTTATAGTCATCTTTCAGAGTTAAAAGGTACTTTTGTTTACTTTAGGACAATATTGGAGTTTTGGTGGACCAAAATGGAAAGCTTCTTCAAGAAGGCCGAATTTGCTGGTCTGAGGCCCCTGCAGTTGTTGTCATCCAAAAGCCATATGCAATAGCTATGTTACCAAGACATGTTGAGGTACCTTTACTTTTGCTAAGAGAAGAAATTCCTGATTTTGTGTTTGCACAATAAGGTGCACGCTTATGCATTTTCTGCTATTGTTGTTTGCAGATTCGATCACTTCGAGTTCCTTATCCTTTGATACAGACCATTGTTCTCCGCAATGTTCGTCATCTTATCCAGAGTAATAATGCTGTAGTTGTTGCAGTAGACAACTCTGTTTATGGGCTCTTTCCTGTACCTCTTGGTGCACAGGTATTCCTGGGACTCTTCAAAGATTGATGCCAAAAATAGCTTATTGTTGGGTGTATAATATGTGTATGTCAAGCCTTCTTGAAGAAATACATGAATAAGTTTAGAGCTAGACAATACTAAATGTGACTGTTGAAATTTTGGACAAATCTGGATATTACACACATGCGCACTATAGTGTACTTTGCTTCAGTACGTCATTTGCATTAAACAAGATGACAGTATAGTAGTATACCTTAAAAGGTGCTGTTGTAATATATTGATTGTACTGCAAATCATAAAACTGACTGGATCTGGTGATTTTGAGGTTCTTCATGACATGCATAGCCTACTGGGTAATGAACAAGTAATTTATTTTCCCCAATGGTGTTGTAATAATGATGTAATTGCAATACAGATTGTTCAATTGACAGCATCTGGAAATTTTGAGGAAGCCTTGGCCTTGTGTAAGATGCTTCCACCTGAAGAGTCAAGCCTTCGAGCAGCGAAGGAGGGATCAATTCATATAAGGTGGATGCTCCCTTTAGCAAGCATTCTACTTACTGTACTCTTGGAGCACTAATTTCTTAACAAAATGTGTTAGACAAACACACACAACAACTTATTTTTTATTGTTTTTAACATAACATAATGGAGTTTCGAGATTTGAGCTTCCATATATTAGTAGTGGCAAAGTCCTAAATCCAGCTTCTTTGAGTTTGCAGACCCCACCCCTTGGGCACCAATACGTTTGCATTTATTTTTCTACTGGGTTTGCTATATGTTTTCCTGTTTGATTCTTGCATCTTATTCCCAATCCAATTGTTAATATTTTCCTTCTGCTCAAGGAAAATTAGGCAAATGACCTTATGACTTTGTAGAGGTTTTGCACAACTGTAGTGGCATGTAGAATCAATTGCATTTATAACTTATAGACATGATGCAACTTATTTTTATTTAATCTAGAATATGTTTTGAAAAGCCATAGTTCAGTTGTACTTGTAACAAAAAATTATCGTAAATTTGTGCTGATGAGTTTATGACACTGCCACAGATACGCTCACTATCTATTTGAAAATGGGAGCTATGAGGAAGCCATGGAACATTTTTTGTCATCTCAAGTGGATATCACCTATGTTCTTTCTTTGTATCCATCTATTGTCCTTCCTAAAACAGCTGCCATTTCTGAGCCAGAGAAAATGGTGGACCAGTGGGAAGCTTCACATCTCTCAAGGGCTTCATCTGGCGTCTCAGATGATATGGAATTCTCAGCTTCTCCAAGGCATTTGGAATCTGATGAGAATGCAACTCTCGAGTCCAAGAAAATGAGCCATAATACACTCATGGCTCTAATTAAGTTCTTGCAAAAGAAGCGATTCAGTATAATTGAAAAGGCCACTGCTGAAGGAACAGAAGAGGTTGTTTTAGATGCTGTTGGAGATAAGTTTGCGTCATATGAACCGAGTAGGTTTAAAAAATTAACCAAGGTAACCCATTGATTTTACCCTTAAATATTCAAAATTAGGTAAAAAAATATTTCACAAATAATTGTTATGGATTATGTGATGCAGTAGATGCTGATTACAATTTGATCAATATAATGTCATCTTTGTTTTTTATTTTTTTAATGTTAGAACATTGCTGATGGTCACCGTGACTTGATACATTGGTTAATATATTTGCCCAGGGGCGTGGTAACATTTCCATTAGCTCAGGTGCTAGAGACATGGCAGCGATTCTGGATACTGCACTACTCCAAGCTCTGCTTATTACTGGACAGTCCTCTGCTGCTTTAGAATTACTGAAAGGCCTTAATTACTGTGATTTAAAAATATGCGAGGAAGTTCTTCAAAAAGGGAACCATTATGCTGCTTTGTTGGAACTTTACAAGAGCAATTCAATGCACCATGAAGCTCTTAAACTCTTGCAACAACTAGTAGAAGAATCAAAATCTGATCTTACCCAAAAATTCAAGCCAGAGATTATTATTGAATATCTGAAGGTAACGTGTGTGTGTGTAACGTAAAAGCGCTAGACCATCTGAATTATTTGCATTCTAAGATATTGGAATGCATAACAATTTGTAATAATTTTATGTTGCAGCCATTGAATAAGAGTTATTTGGTGATACAAAATGGGATTCATAAATCATTTATAGCATACCAAGTTACCAACCTTCCTGCAATGGATTTTGTCATTCAACTTTTGAACCCATAAACTGATTGATGTTGTACTTCATTTGAATTTAACATTGATTTATCCCACGAACATGAGCTTTGGTCTTGAAGTACCGTCGCTTAGCTAATATATACATTTCTTTATTAATCTCTATGTTTGTTGTCTATCCTACGAACTGAAGAAACTCAAGTTTGTTTAGTTCAAAATTTGGAGCATAGTTTGCTCATTGTATGGTTCAGATATTGCTTTTTCTTTCATCTTTGTTAAAAAATTGAGAATTTTAGTAATATTTTGCATATAGCTTCTATATGAATTTCCCAATGAGATTTGATGAATTTTCTTATGCAGCCTCTCTGTAGCACTGACCCTATGCTTGTCCTGGAATTCTCAATGCCTGTTCTTGAAAGCTGTCCAACAGAGACGATTGAGCTCTTTTTGTCTGGAAATATCCCTGCAGACTTGGTGAACTCTTATTTGAAGCAGCACGCACCAAATATGCAGGGCACTTACCTAGAACTTATGCTTTCAATGAATGAGAATGGAATCTCTGGAAATCTACAAAATGAAATGGTAAAGAATTCTTTACTTATCAAGATTATTACTGTTTACATTTTGGTGCATGTTTGTCTATGTTCCTTTTAGTGATGGTGATATTGTTATTAATTTGTTATTTATTTTGTGTGCAGTTACAAATCTATCTCTCGGAAGTACTTGACTGGCATGCAGATCTAAGTGCTCAACAGAAGTGGGATGAGAAGATTTATTCCCCGACAAGGAAGAAATTATTGACTGCTTTAGACAGTATCTCGGGTTATAATCCAGATAGTTTACTAAAACGTCTTCCAGCAGATGCATTATTTGAAGAGCGTGCAATTTTGTTGGGAAAAATGAACCAACATGAGCTTGCTCTATCTCTATATGTTCATAAGGTAAACTCTGAAACTCATGCAGCCATTTTTTGCTGATGTAGTAGGGATAAGTAATGAATTAGAAGACACCCGATATGATGCAAAACCCTGACAGAAGTTATAGATACCCTTATGTGTGTTAACTAGAGATTCATATTGTGTGGAGTTTATTCTGGCCTAGCTTGTTTGCTTATACTAGCTTTTGAACATGAAAATTACTGTATTTGATTTCTATGTAAGAGATGCAAACCATGGCAAGAACTTCAAAACTGTTCATAAATGCTAAGGTTCATATTATTGTTTGGAGTCCATTTAAACCAAAAGGCTAAGTTGGTTTTACCCTTTTGTGGTTGATATTTTGTTGATACTTTCCCTTGACATGTTAGCCTTATCTGTCATAACTAATAAATGTTAATCTGCTTTAGTTTGCTATCTATGTGATCGTAGAAAGTTTATTGTACTTGTGCCCATATCAAATCCCTTGTTGAAAAATATATAGTGCTTTGATAAAATCTCATTTCCTGATATTGATGAAATGTCGGAAACGGAGAATTCAGTTGGTTCAGCTATCTGAGCTTTAGGTAACTAGGGAGCTTGGATAAATTGAGCTGAATGGTACCAGCTAAGTCCCTGCACCGCCCACTCAGCTTTGTTGGGCAGAGTTAAAAATCAACACAATGTTTGAAATTTTGAATTTTGATTTGAACTTTGAACCCGTTCAGCAAAGGTGCTCTGCCCAAACAATTAATGGTGTTGGCCTTGGTCTATATTAAGAGTTCTAAGTGCAACATCTTAGTTGATTTCAACAATCATTTGTAACTTCTTTAATTGTTTATTTCTCCCGATTGCCTTACTTTCCTCACTCTTGCTTATCAATACATGCCAAAGTACATAAAGTCATCTCATCTATTGCAGCTTCATGTTCCTGAACTAGCACTTTCTTATTGTGATCGGGTGTATGAATCTACTGTTCATCAATCGTCTGCAAAACCTTCTGGCAATATATACCTTACGCTTCTGCAAATTTATTTGAATCCCCATAGAACAACCAGAAACTTCGAAAAGCGAATCACAAATTTTGTATCTTCCCAAAATGTGAGCATTCCTAGGGTTGGTTCAGCGACATCAGTTAAAGGTAAAGGAGGTCGTGGAGCTAAGAAAATTGCTGCAATAGAGGGAGCAGCAGACATGCGTGTCGGTTTGAGCAGTACTGACAGTGGAAGGAGTGATGGTGATGCAGATGAATCTAGTGAGGAAGGAGGTCCTAGTATTATGCTTGATGAGGTCCTTGATGTGTTATGCCAAAGATGGGACAGAATCAATGGAGCTCAGGCTCTCAAACTCTTACCAAGAGAAACCAAACTGCAGGTATCACTGGTTTTAACAAGTACTTTTTCTTTTTTAGGAATGCATCAGAATTTTATATGAATGGAGGGCTTGCAAATTTTTGATGTATAAGTGAAGGTAAGAGTATGGTTTTATAAATTTGCAGAAATTATGAAGTGCGCGATTGTTTAAAACTATTTATGGGTTAGAAATGTGAAAATTTGGCAATATTGAAGGTCACTGGGAGAGTTATTTGTGGTAATGTGCTCCATCATTCCGAAGAATCAGATGTGTTGCTGGAATAAATTATTTTGTGCTCATGGGTCTACTCAGACTCATTCTACATCTCTCCTTGTAAGTCTGGATTGAGAGCACTTTTTTGGTACCAGCATTTGTTCATGATTCCGAGGCTATCAATGTTAGCTGAGCTGACCCGCTCTTAGAGTATATCAGGTGTCTAGGAGAGAGGAAACTTTCAATTCATGGTCGTGTAATTTGACTGAAGGATACATCACATAAGGTAGAACAGTTCTGTGGTGGGAGTTCACAGAAATGACAATGTGCTCATGATTGCCCCTCCACTTGAATATATAATCTTTGATACTTTTGCAATTTGCTCAATAATCAGATCAGACAAGGCATTTGTGGTTGATGTGTTTGTCATGTCTAGCCATGTAGCTCTCGTCATTTTTATAACTCATTGTTACCTTGTTTTATAATTCATGTCTAGCCATGCGTTTGTTAGATATGAACTTACATATATGCACATATGTAGGTTTCTTTATGAGGCACTATATTTGTTGGCACACACTCGATTTTAAATGTCTTAATTTTTTGTGTACAGAACTTGCTTCCATTTCTTGGACCTCTTCTGAGAAAATCAAGTGAAGCATACAGGAACCTTTCTGTCATCAAGAGTTTGAGAGAAAGTGAGAACCTACAGGTATGCATATATTACACGAGATCTCCATAATATTGATGTTGAATGGTGTAGCTTCCATATATTGTACTTTTAATTCCTGTCTTAAATGAATGTCTTTTACGTTGCCTGGAAAAATTCAATCCTTTTTAGCTGCCCAATCATTTATATATTTGAATGTTTGGTAACATTGTTTGATATATATATATATATA
Source organism: Pelargonium myrrhifolium (assembly GCA_036897405.1). Taxonomy (NCBI): domain Eukaryota; kingdom Viridiplantae; phylum Streptophyta; class Magnoliopsida; order Geraniales; family Geraniaceae; genus Pelargonium; species Pelargonium myrrhifolium. The sequence goes on from JAYMTK010000852.1 coordinate 9,985, forward strand.
TATAGGTGAAGGATGAAGTGTACAACCAAAGGAAACCAGTGGTGAAGATCACCAGTGATAGCTTGTGCTCTCTTTGCAAGAAGAAGATAGGGACAAGTGTTTTTGCAGTCTATCCCAACGGGAAAACTCTAGTGCATTTTGTCTGCTTTAGAGACTCGCAGAGTATGAAAGCTGTAGGCAAAGGCTCGCCAGTGAGGAAACTATGATACCTGGCTTTTTCATGTGGGTAGGAGCCATGCCTTTTTTCCCTCTGCTGTAAAACTCATGTTTGTCATAAGATTGTGCCGCCGGAGACCCGGTGTTACAAAGTTGTACAAGGGTGTTTCATCTATTTGTCATGTACGGTTTGTAGATTGCGAGTGTGAGGTTTGCCATTACATGTCGTCGATAGTATTTTGTAAAGGATTTAACTAATATAGGTGTTCATGAGTACTTATAGGGAACATAGTCCTAAATGTGAAATGTAACATCCGGGGATTTCCCCATTGAATGGTTGAGATCAAGACTGAAAAAGATTGTTTCCTGCTTCAAGTTGAGATCCTTAAATTCTTTGCCTTGGGTGGCAATTCGTGTTCACAGATCGTGTTGCATTAAATGTTCAGTATTCTGTTAAATGTTCGTGGACCCGACCTGTTTATTAAACAGATTGAAAAACACCACACGTACACAACTCGTTTATGAATGGATTGACACGACATGACACGGCAAACATGTTCAAGTATTTGGATTCAAAATTATACGACCCGACCCGACATGTTGACATAAATGAGTTGATAGTAACACGACACGATATATTTAACACGTTGAACTTATATGAGTAAATTTTTATACGATACGTTTGAAATTTAACATTTTTATCCTTAAATATGTATAGGTTAATAAACGGGTTACACAACCCGTTTAATTAAACGGGTTAAGTGGGTTAACGGATTCGACACGATTATTAAATGGGTTGAGAAAGTCAAACGAACACGATTATAACCCAAACCCACTTAAACTTATGTTGTCGTGTCACAAGTTAGGACCCAAATTGTTGGCCCTACTTGTGCCATATGCATTTCAACATAATGAGGAGTTCCAAAGAAAATCTAGAGAAAAAAACACAATATCTCTTGATTATTAGAAACAGTAACCTGTCTAAATATTTGAATAAATTTTCAAGAGTAGATATATGATTCCAAATGTGATAAGCTGCAAAAGTGATGATATTTGGGGCAGAAGGTCAAATTTATAACTCTCATAGAAAAATGAAACACATTCAACACTTGCTCTGAGAAATCATTTAGACTTCTTTCCTGGCTTCAACTTGACAACTTCATCAAGGTAGCGTATACCTTTGCCTTTGTATACTTCTGGAGGCTTCAAGCTACGGACAGTAGCAGCAAACTGGTGCACCCTTTGCTTGTCCAGCCCAGCACAGCAAACTACATTATTTTTGAAGCAGAACACACGAACTGCTGGAGGAACAGTCAGTTCAACTTCATGGCTGTATCCTAATTTTAGGTACAACAGCCGCCCTGCTGCTTCAGCTCTGGCTTTGTATCCAACACCCACAATCTTTAGAAACCGAAAGAATTGAGCTTCCATTGCAACTTGCACAAAACTGGTGACTTGAAATCTCCTGAGGTTAGATTAGTGGCAGTAATTAAAATAACAGAAAAACTGCACATCATTCTCAAACAGATATTAATCATTACTGACATTTCTATGATGCAAAAGCCATTAGTATTATGGAGTACAATGTTTGGATACTCCAAGAAATTGAATCAAATCCAATGTCTGGATACTACAAGAATTTGGATTTGGATTCGACTCAAATCCAATAGGATTGAAAACATGTTTACAACATGAGATCACAAATAACAACTCTTACCTTACTATTTGAAATGCAACATTTCACATCCCAAATTTCAAATCACAGTCTTCAAATCAAATCCAAGTTCTCAAACACAAACTCAAGGAAATACACTTTTAGCGTCTTTACTTTTGAACGTGAAGTTCAAGAGAGTGACAAATGGCAAAGTTATTTCAAATCCCAAATTACCAATCACGAATTTCAAATCAAATTCAAGTTCCCAAACGCAACCTCAAAGAATTCTACTTTCAGTGTCTTTACTTTTGAATGAAAATTTCAAGAGAATGACAAATGGAAAAGTTGCAGCGACCATTAGCCAACAGGCAAAGCAGGAAGAAAGCAACGCCATAAGAAATAAGGGGCATAGAGAGAAACTAACAAGTCTTGAAAAGTTATTTTGTTTGTCAACTACCTCTAGCAAAAGGAAGAGATGGGTTTTCCTGTAATGGAACAAATCACACTAGCACATGGAAGAGTCAATTATGCAAACACACAAAACTAAAATTTCTACCAAAACCTTTCAATTCTTCGCTCAATCCACTTAAGTCCTTGACTTGCAAGAGCTAAAGTAAAGCCCAAAAACCTAAAGTAACGATTAAAGAAACTAATACGCTTTTGACTTGGATATTATCCGCAGGAAATTGAATTAGTTTGTTGCTCCCAAGAACAATCAGCAAAGCATAGTTCAGAAAACCTTCTAACTGCAGCTTATAAGCATACATCTTTCCTGCGGATGCATAAATATCTACATACTAATTAGAAAATATAATATGCATAAATATAACTTTATTAAGAAAAAAGACTATCTCATAACTAACATTAATTTAGCAGTTAAGTATCAAGGGCTCTTAATTGGTGGTATTTTATAAAAATCCGGATGATAAGTAATATGAGGTATATATAATAAGATCGGGATTCAGCAGATATGGGGACAATAAAACCCTCTTTTAAAAAGATTGAAAACCCAGTAGTAAGGGTCCTTATCCATGATACTGATATTCCAATCAAGTTTTATATATCTACAAAATATTTACAAAACAGTTTACTTGTGTTTAGCGATACTATACAAAAGTTTCCATCAATAAAGTTACTAGAGTAATAAAAACTAAATGCACAAAGTGTTACCACTCGTAAGCGCTAGTATTCTCAAATAATGGGATTTTAAAATTAGTATAAGCTCGGCGAGTTCTCAATTGTGATTGCAGTAGTCTAGTCTTAGATCACTTTTTGCATAAGGCCTTTTTTTTTTTACAGAGTTCTTCTTTACCGAAATGAAATATATCACGTCAAATAAAGTGTCAATGGAACCTTTAAGCGACTTTTAAGGATGATTGAATCAAATGATTCCTATATATGGTGAGTTTACGGATCTTTTATGCATTTAATTCCTACATTCCTATATGGAGTGCACGCTCATCTAGCAACGTGAAAAGAGAGTGGAAGTGGTTATCTTTGTTTTATCCCTTTAATTTTCTGGTAGTTAAGCTAGTTCCCCTATAATATAGGTAACAAGCAGAGAAAAGCTCAAAGACTTGTATCAAATATTACTCCCATGTAAAGAGCAGCCTAGTAAATAAGAACTAAAACCCTCGCTCAATCCATTATTCTAATTTAAAAAGAGTTTGCACTTATAAAACCAGATCAAAATACTCTACAAAAGCTCTTCAAGGTACCACCTAAATTAAGCTATAAATGCTTCTAATTCGTAAATTTGTTCATATATCTATGGGACTTGATAGAAATGAAGTCTACTTAGTTTTATAAAATTAATTTGACAAAAGAATTCAAGACTATTAAAATGAATAGAATACCCATCAGAGAGCTTAACAATGACATGTTCGAAACCATACTCGAATCTAATGCCTACAGCATACCTATAAAGATTATATAACTGAAGAATTGAAAAGAAAAATCATGATATTATAACTATAATCAGAACAGTCTCATTGATTAGAACCAACAATAATCAAAACAGTAGGGTGAGGGTTGCTGTACAAAATTTCAATCTATACGATACAGAATAACTCACCGGATCAGTTTAAGAATCCGATACGGATACGTGTCCGGTGTGCGACGGTGACGGAGAAAGAGGAAGTGAGTGTTGGTGTGTGGGGAGTGAGAGCAGTTGCAGAGAAAAAGAAGACACGTATAGGGTTTGGCGTTTCGTATGGTGAGGTGAAATTTAAAATGGGCTTCAACTTGGGCTTTTTAAAGCTTTTTTCAGTTAAGGTATTGAAGAATTTATATCATGGACCCTACCCTAGCCTAGAGAACATGTGATGAGAGGAGAGGCTGATTTTGTAGGGCTTTTGAGTTTTAACTCCAAACTATGCCGTTTAAAGTGAGTCCATAGTTCAAATTTACGTCGATTTATTACAAATGATGTACATCAGATAACTGATATCCATTTTAATCGTTTAATATAATAAAACTAATTCAAAATATTTACTCCACTAAGCTAATTTAACTCAAGTCATGTGGCTTCCTCTTTATCTTTTCAATCCACACATCGCATTCGATTCTCTATTCTTGTTTTGATTTTTCCGCTTCTTCTTGTACCAATTCAATCTCCTAACCTCACATACTCCAACATTTATATTTAGTTAGTGTTTGTTTGGATCCTCTGCTTGGCGCTTGCATACTTAATGTTCATAGATATTTAGGTTAAATGATGTTTAGTTGTTGGAGCTGGTACCAACTCATTCTAGATATTAGAACTCCACAAATTTTCTAATGGGAAATTTTCACAAGAGGTGGAAGATTTATCCACAGCTAGTGTAAAGATTTCACACTCCATTTTACCCTTGAATTTTGGTATGATTATTGAATTAAATACCTCGTACTCATATTAATTCTCCAGCAAAAGTACAATGCAAAGAGCTAAGAAAATAGTATATGTGAGGCCGCGACATGAGGAACTAATGTTGTGACATGGTGGTATACTGGTATGGAGTTGACTTCTCCGATTATTGAAATCATTTTGAGCAACGAGTCTCCAATGATCAATTGGATGGAGTAAAAGAGTGTCCTTAATAAATTGATTAAATGTTGAGCTCCTCCTGTGAACAAAATGACGGTTGAATTCGTTCGGTGACCAGAAAAAAAGTGCATTGTAATCAAAAGCACCTTCTACCCTTCTAGCGGCTTCAACCAAAACAAGTTGATGTAATAAAAACAAAGGAATAACAAAGTAGTTGTTCCTTGAAATTCTTAGATAGTACATCTTTATTGAGATTTTGGTCTTTGGGAATGAGATACATAGCACTCAAGCACAATGTCACATTTTCATTCGTTGTCTTGATTTTTGACTTTTTTATACGTCACATCACATGTATAACTAGTTTATAATAAATATAAATAAATAAATAACACTTTTTTTTTATCAAAAATTTAACAACTAGGGACACTTATTTTTGGAGCAAGAAATGAAGTGTTTTTCTTTTACACAACTGTGTGATAATTCGATATACAGTGTCCAAGTTATATTTGGGTTTCAGGAAAGTAGTATGTTCCAATTTTTGCCAATTGGATTATTGGAAGAACTTGGTTGAAACAAAGAGTATAAAACAATACCATTACTAAATAGAACACACAAGGGTTCCTGACAAGTAACAAATCCAATTCCAAGGTCAACAGTACACATACAAAAACTACTGCTTAATTCACTGCTAGCTAGAGACATCAAAAGCATACATACATGTATCCTTAAATTGCCCCATAAAAAGGCCACAAATGAAGTGCTTGTAGAGTGGAAGGAGATGATAATGTAGATGCCATATGGCATTTGTGAGTTCAAGTTGAAAGGAACTCATAAACCACCAGCAATCTACAAAAGAGTTTTTTTTCTCTATTTCTATAGCTTAATCCTTCAATTCAAGCATAGATAAGTAAATTCTACACCAGCCAATACATATAAAACTAGAACCACCTAGCTAGGTTCCACTTCCACCATGTATAAAAGTTAGAGAGCTTCCAACAAGAGTTTCTCTGTGAGAGCTTTAGGAAGTCCCATCACAGTATCAGTTGTCCCCACCTGCCAAAGCCAAACAAACATCAAATTATTCACTCAGGACAGAAACATAAGATTTGTGTGTGTGTGTGTGTGTGTGTGTGAGAGAGAGAGAGAGAGAGAGAGAGAGAGAGAGAGAGAGAGCCCACCACTGCTTAAACAAAGGGCAATGTCAAAGGATGCTCCAGCATCAAACCTCCGGCGACCTTAAATGGTATTCCCTCCTCAATCTGACCACAGTTCACCATCAACAAAGTGGGGCATAAACAATTTTTAGCATTGAGAATGGACCAGAAAATAATATCTACCTAAAGGAGATCGATCATGTTCACAATATTTACCAGGTTATCAATGACCTCATCTGGTATGTCATGGAAATAAACCTGTGCCACAAGACCAAGGGATATTATTATCTCTCCTTACTCCTAAGGAATAATAAGTAACATTGGTTCTGTAAGTCATATAAAACTAAGAGCTACAATACAAATATATAGTAATGACACACCGGAATAACTCGCACTAATTGAATGGGAGGAACCTGATTCATATTTAGGAACACAATAATTCTTAAACTCCCTCTCTTCGTGCAATACAAAACTCAAACATGATAAGACAAAAAACCTAGTGCAGAGGAAATCCCTATCATCTTACTAGAAGAAATGGGTAATTACACTTCACTAATATGTACTTAATGTCATTCTTAATTCACTACCCTATACTTGTAAAAAAATTTATCCGTCTAAATTTCTTCTAACTTCCGTCCGTTAACAGATGAAAAGACAAAAATGCCCCTTACTATTCACTACACTGCACTTTGCACTAATGGCAGTTCACTACCATGCACTTAACACTTATGACAATTTACTATCCTACACTTAACACTTCTGACATTTGACTACGATTCACTTAACACTCATGACATTTTCGTCTTAGAGGTATTTCCGTCTTTTCATTTGTTAACGGACAGAAGTTTGAAGAAATTTGAATGGATAATTTTGTTACAAGTATAGGATAGTGAATAGTTAAAATAGTTGTTTTGGGTAGTGAATTGAGAATGACGTTAAGTACATGATAGTGAAGTGTAATTACCCCTAATATAAACTATAGTTTAAACGTGCATTGTTTACGATGCACGTTTGGAATTATAGTTTCATTGAACTCACTTGCATATTAGAGTTTTATCTGTTTATGCATATTAAAAGCTGATATATAGATAGATCAGTGTATAATTTGGTCTTTTTCGGAGAACACATATTGTTAGCCCGACTTTTCCTTCATTGTACTATGCCGAAAGGTGTTTTGTGTTTGTTTGATTCCAATCTTATTACTACGTATAATTTTGGTGCAGAAATTTTTGGATCCGTGAGAGAGCAATGGGGCGGGGTAGACGTGGGTGTGATTGTGTGCGGTCCTTCGACTATTGAGACAAGCGTTGCTAAAGAGTGCAGGTCGATGAATATCAGGAGACAACGTCATCACCCCGTCTTTCATTTCCATAGCCATAGCTTTGATTTGTAGCCTGATCTGATCCGGCGACCATCAAGGACTATATTGCGTTATATGGAATTGTATCGACTCTCACTATAAGAAAACTGACTTTAGGAGACGACCAAAAACCGTCTTTTATGACGAAATCGGTCTCATATAAGACTACAAAGCCGTCTCCTAAAGATTCGTCTTCTATGATGGACTATACTGTGTTATATGGAATTGTATCGACTTTGGTAAGGTACATATTTTCGGATATCATTTGTAAGTAAAGACTAGGGTAATATAAGGTTGTAAACTTGATCTGCTATATATATATATAGTGGTAATATGTGACAAGTATACAAAGAGTTCTTGAGATGTCAACTTTATTGAACTCTATGTAAATATGATGTTTATATTGATCTGATGTATGGTAAAATATTCATATAGTAAGATATGGTTTGGAGTTTGATTGCTCAGTTATATATTTGTTTTCATGTGTTTTGACATTTATATATTAACTTGTGATAGACTCCTAAGAAAGTACCTTATACCAATGCTACCAAGCTAACATTCAGCAAAACACGCACGCACGAATTGCTCGTTGTCTTTTACCATGACCATTTTTTTCTTTGAAACTCAGATTATATACACATTATTGTCCATCGATGATTTACTAGTACATGATCTACCTAGAGTAGCTAGTTTGTGGGCAGGATCAACTAGATTCTTTTTTACGTTCAAAATTTTGCCACTAAGAGCGCTATGAAAAATTACATGGATGATATCCGCAATAGCCTCCCTGCTATCTGCCCATTATTTTCATACTCTAGATCACAGTGATGAATCGCCTTGTATAACAATAGAGAATTTGTTAGATTGCATGCATTTAAGAGATTATGTTCTATTATTATATCACAAGCAGATAAAATAACTTCAGCTTCTACATTAAGAGCGCTTTGGTTGAGAAGACATGAGAGAGGCAAAATCCTCATGCTTTTCTGTTTCTTCTTTTTTCAAGTGAAACTGTCTAAGATTTGTTAGAGTATAAAACTATTATTGGACCTTTAATAACTATCAGTTTAACCTTTTAGTTGAGATGATTTTTTACGTGGTATTACAGCATTGGTGACTAAAAGGTCCCGATTTTGAATTTTGCCACTACTCATATTTAATTCCAGCACACGGCAATGAGTGGACCTGTGCATGGGCCACGTGCAAACAGCAAAAATGGGTTTGCACGTGTGGAGGTGTGTTAGGGTATAAAATCATTATTGAACTTTCAACTATCAGTTCAACCTTTTAGCTGAGATGTTCATGTCAAGTTCGAGTGTGATCAGGGGCGGAGCCACTTACTGGGTTGTGGTGGCACGTGCACCGAGTGAGCTCACAAAATCTACAATAATACTACCGTGTTTTCTTCATTTTAGTTGATCTTACCAAATAGTGCCCCATCTTAATTGTGAGGTGACTCCACAAATTACAAACACAGCAGTCAACAACCAATGTGTAGATTGAATACTTTGATGATGGGACCCACTTATTTTCCACCTCTCTTAGTCT
>JAYMTK010000853.1:0-18880 GCA_036897405.1 Pelargonium myrrhifolium
AATATTATTACTTTATCATTAGTAGCTTTTGTTATTTTGTAACTCAAATTAAATTGATAATATATTTTTATAATAAGGTTTTGACTCCCGTGCAACGCATGAAATGAATACTAGTTGGATTTATAGCGAAAAAACCAACCTGATCGGATTGGATCAGACAAATCCGTGATCCGATCCAGTTTAGAAAAATCTGATCCCATCCGACGGATTGCCATTTCTTGGACTCAATGATTGGAGACACGGATTTGAGTATATGATATGGTGAGTTTGAATTTTATTAAATAGGATGAGAAGAGAATATGAGAAAAAAGAGAGTCAGAAAATGAAAAAGCTATTTTGTTGTGCTTGTGCAGGTGAGGTGATTCTATTGAACCCATTAAAAGAACTTGGATTTGGACAGTACAAAATGGGCTCAAACTACAAGTCCCTGTCCTTCACATACTTCAATTCCAATATCCAAATAGTTTTGTTTGTGCTTACTTTGTCAATTGATTATAGGAAAACAATGAGAGAAAAAATAGATCTAACCTAGAAGCTCAATCAAGAATATACACATAATTTAAGAGGAAAATATACACTATTTACAAACTTGCATTTTCACTACACATGTGAGTGAGTCTCATCCCTTTAAAAATTTGTGCATTAAACCAATGAGTATAAAGACATATGCTGATCAATCAAAATTAATGCTTTTGAAATTAGACCAAAAATTGAATCAATTCGTTATCCGAGTCATCGGTTCGATCAATGCAGTGATGGCAATTTTAATTTTGACTGATTCTTTCCTAGCAGATCATTGCACAACTATGGTGTTCTTGTTTTTCTCTGTAGCACAAAAAGTGCAAATGCAAACACACTGTACATGAAATGCTATCATTTTTCTATAAAATCAAAATCATACATGGTATAGCATCCCAACCTCAACAGTTGATGCATGAGGCACACTCAAAGCATACCCTGGTGCTCTGCTATTCCTCCTCAAGAACTCATACCCAAAATTTATCACCATCTTCTTCAGAAAGCTTGATCCTTGCTTCGCTTGCACGTATGATTGACCCATTATGTACGCGATCCCAGATTCCCTAGCTTCCATCAGTTCTTGCAACTCCTCCCTCGCAGCCGTGTCGATTTTCGGGCTTTCTGGCACGATAAACCTTACCCTTTTCCTTGTTCGGATGGCCGGTGGCGACCTTATCTCTCTCAGCTCTGACGTAGATGGCGAGTCCATGTTACTACTAGCATGGTCGTCTCTCATTTGAATCCCTTCTGCGTTAGTAGAGCTTGTCCCGACGACTGTCATTTTGTCATCATCCTTCGCGGAATCTTCTTCTCCACTGGAGGCGACTTTTCCCGAACGTATAAACTCGGCTACACTGCATACAAGATCATTCTCAAACTCCAAGTCATCCTTGTGAACATCTCGGTACCCATATCGCACAATGCACCTATACAGTCTGTACTCTCTCGGGCCAATGCGTCCCACGAGAAACCTTTCCTTGGGTTTAACATGCGGGACTGGGACAGATTTGATGCAGAGGAAAACTAGGACTTGGTGGAAGGCTGGAAGGTTGGTGACGAAATGGGAGAAGATTGCTGGGATTCCGGAAACCAGCTCAGTGTGTACAAGGCCAATACCTCGAACACGAACAATGCCAAGGCTGGGACCCAACCCGAGTATCCAGTTGATGGAGACCTTGTTTTGCACATCAAATTCATACTTTTTGAGTGTGCCGTAGTGCCAGACACACATTACGATGAGGAAGACGAGTGCGAGGGCGATCGGGACCCAGGCTCCTTCAAGAAACTTGATGAGGGAGGCTGAGAAGTAGAGGGCTTCAATTGTGCCAAAAAAGAACACGAAACATAATGCGAGGAAGACACTCTTGTGCCAGCATAAGACTATTACTAGAGACATTAGGCAAGTAGTGACCAGCATAACTGTTATAACCGCCAAACCTGGTCCGCAATATAAGAAAGTGTGAGCACATTTTGCAAGGTAAATTGATTGAGACATAAAAACCATCAAGGTGAACTTCCACCATAATAAACACATGCATACGAATACAATTGCGGGAAATATCATACCTGATGCATTGCCCATGCGCCTTGTGTCTCTGAAACCGATAGTAACAGCCAAGCATAACAGCATTAAAGTCCAGTTGATCTCTGGGATGTAAATCTGGCCATGGATTTTGGATGATGTATGGACTATTTTGACTCTTGGGAAGCAACCTAAAGAAGAGCATTGTTTGATGATTGAGAAGGTTCCAGTGATTATGGCTTGGCTCCCAACCACTGCGGCAAGTATGGCTATCACTAGAACTGGCCATCTTAGTTTCTCTGGAACAGAAACGCAGGGTGCTTCCATTTAGCTGAAACACAATTGTTATTCAAATTACAAAATCTTGAGAAATGACTGAAAGTTGTTACCTGGTACAGATACATAAAATCCGACTCGATATTCACTTTCAGCAGCATGATGTTGAGATAGATAGGCAGCTTGCCCCATATAGGCAAGAATTAAGGATGGATACACCACAGAAGTGAAAGCAATCTGCAAAAAGTATCAGTGTTTATTATAGGTGAATATGTTGCATATGATAGTGTCAGGCTGAAATTAGGATAGAAAGATCATGCACTTCTTCGGCCACAGTTCAAAATAGTGCCGTTTATCCTCGGTAATTAATAATTGTACCAATCGATACCACTGAAGTGCAGGCAAAGACACAAAAGGGGACATATTGAGGTACTAATTCATATTAGAAGTAAATACTTGAGGAAACATTTCAGTACATCCTAAATAAAATTCTCCAGCAAATATATAATTGATGCATGGACGAATCCACTTGAAGATGACATGGTAAATGAATGCTTTTAAGCTGAGACTTTGTTCCTTGTTAGATTCCGAGAGACAACTAATAAGTAGTAAGAATCATCCTTGGCACCATGTATGTGCAGATCACATCCAAATCCGTCTTCCTAACACATCTGAGAGACGGGGCAATTCATGAAAAAAAGAAGGGAAATAATAGAAAATTTTACATGTAGTTTTTTAGTTATTTACTAACCCATAAATCTAATAATTTGCTTTGTTGCGGGTCAAAATTCATATCCAGTTATCTCCAATTACCTATTCAGACCAGAGTCAAATCCACCTTGCAAGGGTATACACTATACTGGAGCCTAATGAAAACTAATGCTGCACTGGATATTATAACACGCTTTCTTCTCTCAAAAAGTAAAACTCAGCACACAGCACATGGCACAACCAATGTATGAAGTGAAACTTCAAATTTACCTATCAGAATATGGTTTAACATACCGACCCTGTCTACTTTACTGAAAAGTCATGAATACCGATGCCCATTCTTTACTAGACAGATACTTGATCCCACAATAAGATATCAGGGACTCATATGAAGAGGAGAGGGCTCTAGAAGGTCAAAAAGAGAAGGGACTTTCTAAAGAACGGGATTCATATGAGTTGCTATGCAGGTGAGAAGTTGATTTTAAAGTTTGAACTTAAATTTTATTACAAAATGGCTATCCACCGTATAAATCGGATACTAACCAAAGGTTGATATAAGTAATAGAACCATCACAACTGAGTAATAACTGACATTCCAGCAACAAGACTAGTCTGCAAAATTACTACTAGTATCATACAGTTCAAGCAATCTATAGATGGAGTCGTAAACAGACCTGTATTGACAGCTGCGAAAAATGTCCGAGGTCCGCAAACATAGCTTCTGAACCTGGAAAAAAGAAGAAGGTGGGTAGTATGTTGAAGCTTGTTACTTGCAAAATAGTACAAACTCTAAATTAAACATCTCATAGACATGCATACCTGTTATACATAACAAAATCCCGCCCAAGGACATCCAACCTCCTCTTTGAGTTTTCTTCAAGAACTTGTACATGTAATACGGAGAAAGTGCTCGATACACTTGAGGATTCCAGTGAAAGATGTTATAAATGCCGATGGAACTGATGCAGAAGAGCCATGTAATGACCACAGGAGCAAACAAAAACCCAACTCTGTGGGTGCCATAGTGTTGAAGAGCAAACAAGCCAATCAATATGATGCACGCAGCTGGAACTTCTACATCTGCAGAATTGCAGAACTATTAGAAGCCATCTACAAACTAATCAAGGAATGCTAAAATCTAAGTTCTGACACAAGTATATAAAGTTGAGGCTAAGCCTAAGCATTCTAAAAACATGAGGATTTTACAGCTGTCAAGAAACTAACATAGTTTGTGCAGGAACCATAACTTTCATCTTTCATTTTTACGAGTTCATGCATTATCTTGCTATGCATTAACTATTACGCAACATAGCTGTGGTGTTAGTGTTACTTACACACTCATCACTCACAAGTACAAAACTAACTACCTTGGAGATTACTAATACCATTTGAGAAAACTAGTTGATAATACATAATAAATTGAACCCACTGGAGATCGCCACCTCAGCACCAAGGCGGGACCCACACAAAACGGACAAAAACAGAATGCTGAATTGCACAAGAAGGCAACTCCACGGACAAGTCTCCAAACCTAGGCTTGTGGGCCCCCTTTTAGCGGTTCAGATACACGTATTTTGGCCCAGATCCGTCCCACAATCCACCCTAATTCCCCTCCCTGACCAGTTTCAACGTATTTGGGATCGCATAATCAGATTGGAATCCTAAATACCTCTACACCAATCACAATTGAGGAGTCACCTCACCTCAACAATTCAGAGATGAGCAGCTCCCTATAAAAACCCATGGGTCTAAGATTTGGTCATTGCATACACTCCACATTTTATATTTGCTTCTCTTAATTTACTATCTAGAGTTCTTACTCTTACGCCAGAGGTTAGTTCAAGTGTAACGCACTAGTTTTCACTTAATGTGTGCTCTATTTCATAGGATTTTCAGACTACATAAGAGTAGGACAATTCGTGGCATGAACTGGCAAGTACTCAAGCGTTTTTATCCAACTGCCGCTGGACTACGACAAGACTGGTTTTTGGCACAAACCAGGTGGGAGATTGTGCATCACTAGTATGAGATGTCCCCAACAAGTTTAACTGACATAAAATTAGGTAAGAACTTATTTAAGTAAGTGCCAAATTAAGCAGTTGTTAAACTATTGTATGAAACTGAAACTACAGAACTGCAGAATTTGTTAGACATTGAACAACGTGAAGAGGAGTCAAATTGAGCATGCTGAATTCCTGCAGAATTCCAGCAATGCTATATGCAAGAAAAAATGCCTAAACATGTGACCCAAAAAGAACAACAATGGGGAGTAACTCATTCTACTCACATTAAGGCTTAAGTTATCTGAAAAATCTAAGGGATATTCAAATATCAAAACACCAGGAATATGACAAGTTTGAGGATCATACATTTGTGATGCTCTTTGGCCATCGAAAGCTCGAGACCGGAAACTGCAGAAAACACTGAACACATCCAAAATCAAATGATACCCATCAGTTCAAAACACTGAACTTTCAAAAATTGAAATAAACCCACAAAGCCAGAACTCATAATCACCAGAAATAGCTGGAGTGAGCACACCATCCCCAATCACCATGCAAGTCCCAATCAAAGCCAGAACAAGCAAAAACCTCTGCAAAACCCTATACTTCTCCAAGGTCAATTTCAATCTGGACCCAAAACTGGTCTCACTAGGGACCATAACCTCCTTCTTGTACTCGGTGAGGTCCTCATCAGCCAATTGGCCATTGTGCAATGAGCCGACTCGGGCGTGTCGACACAGCAACGAGTAGAGAGCAAAGGTCCCTCCTTCTCCATTATCATCAGCTCTTAGAACAATAAAAACGTATTTGAGCAGAGGAACCAGAGTGAGAGTCCAGAATATAAACGACAAAACACCAAATATCTCCTCGTTCGTCTCCGAGTGGTCAATATCTTCATCGAATGTGCTCTTGTACACGTACAGAGGCGAAGTGCTCAAATCTCCATAGACGACACCGAGGCTCTGATAAGCCAGAGTCAGAACCGTCCTCCATGATTCTCTCTGCAACAAAAACCCAATTACGAATAAGAAAGCAAAAACAGATTTTGTTCCCAAAACATCAATAAATGCTTGTCTCTGGACATGCCCATCTCACCTTAATCGTATTCTGATTAGCCCCAGTTTCTAGATCCATCATAAGTGGCCTTAGAAGCAAAAAGGAACCATTTTTACTGATAATCAACCTCGACCCATAAGAGTTGTTTTAATACAAGAAACAAATGTGATGAGCAGCTGCTAAGCGAACAATCAAAGATGGTGATGAAGAAAAAAAAAAAAATCTAATAAAGAAATGGTTACAGCTTACAATATATATATTTGCGTGCGTTTCTGTGTGGGTTTTTGTTGTGTAGTAGGTGGGAGTGAAGAAGAAGGAGGTGGGCAGTTTTTTTTCCCTTTATATGGAAGAAAAAAAGTAGTTTTTTTGGGGCTCTGTTTCAGTGCTGAGTCTGAGCCCACTTGGCTGCGTGAGAGACATTGTTGAAGTCTCAGTCTCAGATTTGGCAGAAACAGAGAGAGAGAGAGAGAGAGAGAGCATCTAATTCTCTAATGCTGTGCTGTGAAGTGTTCTATTTTAATTTCTTACTAGTTTGTAACCCGTGCTTTGCACGGTACGTGAATTCTTTTAACGATATATTATAACAAATAATAACATCGATAAAATATAATATTAATGATGAAGGAATATTGAATTTTTGTATCACATAAAAACTTATAATAAAAATTTGATTTGATTCATTTTTATGATATGAAATCCATAATTTTCTTTAAGTATCATTCAAAACTTGCACCTTTTAATTCATATATGTCAAAAATGGAATCACGTTTCCTGATACTAAAACAAAGAGAAAAAAAAAATATTAAACCATTATAATGTATGAGCAAAAAGAATCCATGTCAGCAAATTAGTAGTTTACTATCGGCCAAAAAGTTTTGTATCGTTAGATCTCTAACTGTAATCCTCGCGATTAAAATTATTTAACCCATTTTAAGTTTTGTGGCACATTTAATACGCATTAATAGTGTTGTTACTTCTTCTCATTTATCCAATTTAGTTTTTTTAGCTTTTCAATCTCATATTCTCATGTTTTAAGGCATGATATTTGAGGCAATTCACATAAGTGCAGATCAATTATTGACATTGTAGTCACAACACAATAACATATTTAATTGGATATAAGAACTCATGTATCGAGAAGAATAACTCTTGAAAATGAACTAACATACCAAAAAAAAAAAATCTAAACTTTCTTTCATTTTTATATAAAATTATCTGAAAAAAATTATAAAATAAACCAATCCATCAATTGCGTTACTGTTTTGAGCTTATATTTCCCCCCACAAAAAAAAATGAGGAAAATATCTAAAACAACAATATATTTCAAAATAAAAAATAAAATTCATGAGGAAGAATTTTTTTTTAAGAGAACATTAAATTAAGCCTCCAAATGATGAACTAACATTCAAAAAAAAAAACTCTACACTCTCTCACTTTTTATATATAAAAGAAAAAAATTGAAATATTATATATTAAGCAAAAATGAGAACTGCTTCTACATCTAAATCCCAAAGACTGGTTTGAAATTCTGTGGGTTTATAATCCCTTATTTTTCTATAAAGTTTAACTATGTGTTAATGTTGACATAGACGGGGTTAAGAAGGATGTTATTACTAAACTCAAAATTGAAACTTCTTCTTAAAATTGTAAGTTTAAATCATTAAGATGATAAAATTGACTCAAATAATTTTCTAAACAAACTTTTTTCCTCAAATCAAAGAAAAAGTGGATGAATCAAACAATCTATCAATCATGTTATTGTTAAATTTTTCTCCCAAAAGAAAAAAAATGTGGATGAATCAAACAATTCATCAACCATGTTGCTATTTTTAGTTTTGATTTAAGAGAAAAAAAAGTATTGAAGAAGAAATAGGAAAAACTTTTTAATTTAATTACATGCATTCACCTTGAAGAGATAAATATAGGCATAGAGGAAGAGAAGGAAAACAGTAAATATGAGTAGTGGGATAAGCATAAACAAAACTCATTTGAGAATGAATCAGCAACAGCAAATGCAATTGGATCAGAAAAGCACACTATATAATTAAGGGTCTTAATTGTTGTTTTGACAGTGACATTACATTACAAGAGAGCAGCAAATGAAATCTAGCACCTTGGAGATGATCCATACAAACGGAAGACACCAAAAGCAGAAACAGCAGAAAGGAGAACCATGGCAAGGCTTGCCAACAGTGCACTGCCTATCCCTCCACCCACTTGGTTACAGAATTTCCCATACATGTTGCATATTCTCATCCATTGCAGCTCTGCCTCACCCAATTTCGCAATTGCTGCAGACTGTGCTGCAGCTGCCACACCAGCCACTGTCACATATGCCATCAACTACACACAAATGAAACAATTATTCAGTAATTTAACATCACAATAATCAAACTCCAGATCATGAATTATCATATATATACAATTAAATACCTGGTCAGCAGAGAAGATAGCCCAAGCCAAGGGCTTACTGAAGAGCACACATCCTGTAACCATACCCACAACGCAGCGCAAAACATGGAAGAAGGAGTAGGCAGCAACCAACCCATTTGCAACCACCAAGAATCTGCAACATTAATATAATCTAATCTAACATTATCAACCAAATTCATGATGAAATATATATTAATATTAATTAAGTAGTGTGTGTGTGTCTTACACGAGAGCTTTCATATCAGTAAACTTGGCTTTCTTGCGGAGAGTGAAGATCTCCTTAACCTGAGAATCAGTGGCTACAAGAACAGCAGCAACAAGCCCCAACCCGCACACCACACACCTCAATATAAGCTCTGCCACTTTCACCCTCCGCTCAATCTTGCCCCCATGGCACACCGGAACTGTCCCCGGACTAACCCCAACTCCCACATAATTACTACTACTCATCTTCTTCTTCAATTAGTAATATAAATAGATCCCACCCACCACACCACACCACAAGGTCCACAACACAAAGATGCACTAAAACAGAATACTCCAAAGCTATATATATAAAGTGAGTGACCCACACCCACAGTGGCACAGTCACAGTCACAAAGGCACTTTTACTTTTCAGCTAGCGCAATTTGGGGCATTGTTACAATTTTTTTAAAATTCCGGTTTACCATTATATAACATAGATGCATGCCTTGAAGTGGCGACACGTAACCATCATGGAAGTATGTTCCAGAATCATTAACTGAGAGAGCATTGAATTAGGAGAGAGAGAGAAGTTTGTTGTCTGTACCAAGAATTGAATTAGTGGTGTTGAGATTTCTTAAATTTCTCATTCATTGCTATTTATTTCAAGAGAGGCCATTATTTTGAGTAACAGAACACAACTGCTGTTAACAATTACTCTGCTCTGCATCAGATGGGTTTTGTGAAGTGGTGGTGTAACTGTAAATAAAATGGCCAAGTATATATAATCATTGCATAAATTGGCACCAAACAAAAGCGACTCCACTACCACTACAACTACCACTTTAGTCTTAATATATATATATATTTGGTTAATGTATATATAGTGACGATTAGATATCGCCAACATGATGTCAATGTAATACCGCAACGAACGAACTTGTGTACAGTAACAAGGACAGTCGTAGGTTGGTGTATATAGTATAGGTTATTGCATGTATAAACATTTCTTAATAATGTAGCTCCACCACACCAACAACATTAGCTGTCTTTTTAATTTTTACCAGCATCAGTACAATCATATTACTTGAATTAATTTTGCATATCCAGTAAGGAACTGGGTCAATACCTACGGATGACAAAGAAAATTTGAGAAATTTAAGAAGTGGATGTGGATGCCATAGATTTATAAACTAAATGTCCAAAACCATTTTGATTGGCTTTTTTTTTTCTTTCTATTTTGATACACAAGAACAACAAGACCATTGGGTGTACGTTGGGCTTGAATCTGGGTGTTCTATTAATTAATGCAAAGAAAAACTTATGGATGGAGACAAACGCACACTTGATATTTGGTAATGCATGTGTTGTTTAATTTGAATGTTGATGGACATATATCAGTAGTAGTGTATGATTAAATCCAGACAAACGCACACATACGTTGTTGCCCAACTAACTTTTTTTTTCTCTCTCAACATTAATGTCCAATGATACAAGTCACTTTCTCGGGCCTTCTTTACAAAATACACATGTTTGTATTTTTAATTTTACAATTTTAAAATAAGTGTCACATTCTTTTATATATATACATGTATAGGAATTTACCATGAATATATATTTGTATATGGGTTTAATGTATATCAGTTGACTGATATAAAGTTATATCAGTTGCATTAATAAGGTGGTGACACCTCATTTAAAATCATGGATCCGGACGGGTCGCTCCGCTCCCACAAATTCACTTGGGTGGGTATAAGTGATTTTAAATGAGGTGTCATCACCTCATAGGTTTGTGAAGTTGCAACTGATATAACTTTATGTCAGTCAACTGATATACATTTTACCCTTTGTATATTTAATTTGAGCAACATTTCCAAACTACGTAGTGTCAAAATGCTACTAGCTTGAGTTGCAGGAATCCTTATAAGTTAGTTGAACATCTCTCATTTTGCTACCTCAAGGTAGAGAATGTTGGTTTTGCTCTAATCTATACTCTTTTCCCTTTTATGGGATCTACTATAGTTTAAAAATTATGGTAAGAATGAAATGTCTTTAATTCTTCATTATTCAACGCTTAATAGAATCAAAATTGTAAGAGAGATGATTTCTCTAATGAAAATTTTTAATAAAGCTTTCGAAAAAAAGACTCGATTGTTGAATCTAAACTCATGAATAAACATAGAAATGAATCAAAATTAGCAAACATGAAACTCATCTAATGTAAAAATCAGAATTTATATTCCTTTGCGATGATTACTTTTCTCTCCTACCTAGGAGCATACATCAATTCTCGAGGGGCTCAATCCCGAGCCCTCTATTTCTAGGTAATAAAGAAAATCATTATTATGCCACCTAGCAAATGGATAGCACCTAAAAATTAAAACAGCATTAACTCTACAAAATTCTTTCAAGGAAGAAACCCAAACTTGCACGAATCATGACCTGCCATAAACCAATGCACAAACCAAACATTAGTAATAAGTAACAATAAAACATTGAATTCTAATTCCATCTAGCATAGAAAGAAAAAAAAAAACAGCAATTATAAACATAGATCTCTTCCGTGAGATCCATTCGACACGGCTCACTTGTCGATCCCTTCAACAACAAGTAAAGGTTCCTATCTTATCTTCTATGCATCTATTCTATTTATGCTCATCTTTTTGCTACAAAAGTATAGAAAAGAGCAACTTGTTCATATATATATATATATATATATATATATATATATATCTTACTTGGGTCAAGATCAGTGACCAATGCTGCAGCATTGAAGTAGCAGCTTGCACCTTCATTCTTAAACCGCTGGTAGTAGTCGTTGAAAGCGTAGGACGCGTGATCCTTTACTGTGTCCGGCAAGAAGCAAACCCCGTTTTCTTGTATCTTGCTGCAATCTGCTCCGTTTTCGCATGCCCAATCAAGCGCCCTTTGCAACACATCAACCGGAGTCTGCTCATCAGCTATGCACCACTCTTCATTCTGCCCATCTGACACAGCCATTACAGAATTCTAGAATTGAAGTAACTATATAACATATCATATGGATTTCTAGAGGAACAAGCACCGATCACAAGATCACAGAATCACATATTAACAATTGACACAACTAGAACAACCCTGTAGTCTATAGTTATATGATATTGAGTACTAATAGATGAGAGGAAATCTTGATAGTAATTGAAATGAATGATTGATGATTACAAGTTTACCAGATCTTTGCATTGTTAGAGTCAAGATGAGCAGAGGCAGCAGAATCCTCAGCAAAGAAGACGACATAATATCTCCAGGAACAGCTAGTTTGCAAGAGCTTCTCTGTCAGTGCACACAAGTACAAGTACTTAATATTGACATGAAGCAGGTTGCTCTATATTTATCAAGTAACTTCGAGAACATCAAGATATGCTCAGCTCCAAAGAAAGTTGAGATTCCAATCTAAGCACATTCCTTTTTTTTTTTTTTTCTTTTTTTCTTTTTTTTCTAAGCACATTCCTTCAATCTTACGGTAACAGTTAAAAATATATATTTGAGATCTTGACTTGTATTAAACTATGTTACTGCTACTTATAACCATCATTAAAATTGTTCATGAACTTGCTTAACAAAACCTTCCCGATGAAGATCTGGTTTAAAAATGTAAGTCTCAGTAAATCATGTAACTGTATGTTTTGCAGTGAGGTCATTTCTGAAGCAAACTGTAAAGAGAAAATGGTTTGCTTTTGTAAAGTACAGAAGGTTTGTTCTCTGATGTCTGTCTATGCAAACCATGGAGTGTAAATGAAGAATTGAAAACAAACCTACCTGTTCGAGACTTACCGCTTCGTGCAGAAGATATGTTGCAAATGTCAGCACCATGAAATATATGCACTTGACCAATCCATGAGAAAAGAAAGAAAAAAAAACTTATTCACCCATAAATCATAATCACTTCCTCATGCTTTACCTACTTCCAAACTAAATTGTATGGTCAACTGCATGCAATGAAGGTCTCTCATGCACTTGGCCTGCTACGGGAACAAAAACTGTGAACACTCTGCTCTGTCCGCGGCTCGGTATAAAAACCTGCAGCTCCTTCCCTGACATCCATTCCATATTCTCCAATGGGTCTCCATTGCTTCTTCATCCTTTTTACTCTCTTCAAGCTTTCACAGTCACAACAGAGCAGTACTGGTTTCAGCCAGGCTGATTTTGATGCAGCAATAGCTGACATGAGAGCAGAATCCTACTACGGATTTGCCATGCTTCTTAAGATGTTGAATGTCACAGAACAACCAAACTGGGACTTGACTTTCTTTGTGCCAGGTGACCGAGAGCTCTCAGAAGCTTCAATTCCAGTAGCGAATCTTGACCAATTCTTGCTGGGCCATTCTATCCCGATGCCTCTGTTTTTCAACGACTTGGTGCATTTCCCGAGTGGCTCCATTGTTCCATCTGGGAGGCATGACAAGGTGATGAGGATCCACAACCGTGGGAGAATGAACTTCTTCGTTAACAATGCCAGAATCACCACACCAAATGTCTGCTCCAACTCTATAATCAAGTGCCACGGCGTTGATTCAGTAATTGACTACGACAATCCTTCATCCAACCGCAGAGCAGATAGTCCTTCATCTGGCCACAAAGCGGATAAACGTCCCGTTGGAACTCCGCCGAGCAAACCTCCTCCTCCAAAGCCTAGTAGTTTCATCAGTGAAGAACACTGATACCCCAACAATGTAGTCCTCAAACAATTTCTTTGGTGTTGGTTGTAAACTGAGCTTCAACATGAACATGAACATTCTGGAGCTTTTTGTGCTTGTTAAGTTTTCTGTTGGAAGGTCAAATAATCTGTGTACTGAACTAGTAAAAGTAGAAAGCAGTCGAGTATGTTAGAGAACAACAAACATATTAGCGAAGCAATAATGAGAAGAGAAGTAGAGAACAGAATAGTAATAGGAATAGGTATAGGAATTCCTCAGGCATCCCCAAAAATACAACTCAGATCCAATTTAATTTAAAATGTATATTCATCAAGAAGTTATAACAGTAACAAGTTTAAACAAGACATTTTAATTTACACAATGCATCAGCACACTAGTCACTCATACCTTCACAAATATAACTTACATCCCACCAGACACACTCAAGGAATGGCACCAAGAGACTGGAGGCCACTTTGTTGGCCTTCTGACTTGGAGCGTGCATCATACACATTCTTGAGCAAGTCCTGGATTTTGCACATCATCTGAGAAGGGTCATTCCCTGCGCCACCGCTGATATGGGATACCCTTGAAGAGCTCTCCTGAAGCTTAATCTTCTCAAAAAGATGTTGCTTCTCCGCTTCTGCCTCATTGAGGCGGAGTTTAAGATACATGCTAGCATATTCCTCCTCAGCTTTCTCTGATTTGGCTAGTGCAATCCTTCGGAGCCTTTCAGCCTCCTGCCTTGCCTCACTGGCCTTGAGCTGGAACATATCAGCCTCAGCATCCTTAAGCCTAACAATTCTCTCAAGCTCATCAATTCGCTGTTTCTTCTGCTGCCTCTCCATCTTAAGTTCGGCCACTTCCTTGAACTTTTCCTCAAGCTCTTGATCACAAGCATCAAGATCTAAGCGAGCTTTCTTGAACATCCGCAATTTCTCTTCAGCCACCATTTCCATCTTTCTCACAGCTTCATGCACCACATCAGCAATCTGGTTGCATGCACCCTGTGGGGCTATTTGTCTTCCACCTTCTAAGCTTTTTGAAGTATCTATCTCGAGCTCTGCACAGAAAAGGTCATTTTAAAGGCAAGCAGACAAAAAAGAATATTCCTTTGGTATATATATTTTCCATTATGAAATGTCTATCATCATCTATGTCAAATGTTGATATCAACATGCAAACAAGACCAGAATTGAATTGGCAAAGTGAAATTCAATTCTAGAAGAAAAATAGTCTTAACAAAGGAGGTCATCAAAGAATAAACATCTAGGTACATTTGAAGCAACAATAATAGTATCAAATAATTGAACCAATATGGCATGTGGTTATAAAACAGCGAAGAAAAAAAAAAACATTTTTTTTTCAAAATAATTGATAAAAAGTAGCAGCAGTTCATTTGGTCAGTGTAAGATCACATTGGATACGATAATATCAAGCGTACAGATGATAAAAAAAATCTAGTTAAATGTTGGGTGTGTAATTTAACACCTGTTAAAAAAAAAACATTTTTTTTCTTCTTCTCATATGATCATTTGTTAACAACGGCTGGCAACATTACTCCCATCAGTATGACACTGATCACTAAAAGAGTGGTTAAAAGTACAATACACACCTCATTGATTCATTCCCACAACCACTAAAAAGTCCAAAGAATACGTAATAAGAACGAAGAGTCTTGTGCATTGTATTAGAACACCAAGTTTGAGAACTTTTACAAGAAGGGTGCATTCCAAGGTGTGAAGTAGGAGAGAATAAATTTCATAATTGGGGTTTTGAATAAGACAACCTTTTCACATTTCATTCTTATTACTTTTTGAATAGGGAATTAGAATTAAGCATTTTATTATCAAAACCGCAGTAGAACTTAACCAAGTATGGGAAGGGTGGAGAGCAAAGAAGGCTTCCTTCTGGGTGGGGAGCCATATATGAGATACTACTCTAGATGAACTAGAACTCTAACCTTTTGCCACGACCTTTGAGCCAAAGGACAGTCTCAAGTAGACAGTTCTATGGGGCCTAGGCCCCTCAAAAGGCAATGGAGGTGTGCAAAGATATCCTTGGACTGGATGTAGATTGGCCCGCAAGTGCAAAGACAAAAGGGAGCTTGACTGCATGATCCACTTGTCGAGTAGGGAGGAAAGTCAGCCTTAGTGATCCAATGGTGCCGAGTGGAAGGGTCTTTGCTCAACGAAAGAAAACAAATTAATTCTTCCCCAAAAGCTCACATCGACAAGGTCACCAAAGCTTAAGTCAATCTAATTTCACCTCAGTTCTACTTTAATTTCTTAAACAAGCCATAATGTAGTTAGATGATTGACATAACTATCTACAAAGAGACATGGTTATTAAAGCGAAAACCTATTGGCATAAGATGATAATCATTCATTCAATCCATTTTATAATTTATGATTACCCAATTTACCTTTAAATCCACATCACATCAAAGCAAAAACATTATATATATATATATATATATATATGTAGTAAAATGACACTCTCCACAATCAGAAATTTTACATTAGCCATTTCATAGATATTCGTGCAATACGAATATTACCGTACTCAAACTATTGATACTGTACGCCAACAGGGATGTTTCTAAATTTTTGCACATTGGGATCCAATACTTTGCAGTTGGAAAGTGGCATAGGACGGCACGGAAAAATTTAAGAGGAAGGAAACATGCAATGCAACATATGCTCGCTGAAATTATGTAACAAGGAAACAAATAACTTCAAAACACATAGGCCCCAAAACAATTCCAACTAAAGGTAAATGACTTGTCCAGCCATTATTCCTGTCTTACTTATGTGTCAGGTAAATGAATGATGATAGACATTGCAATATGCAAGAGTTCAATTTCCTAGTCAACTCCACACAAATCTTTCTCTTCATAATTCTATTTGCAAATTAACAAACACTTAGAATGGTGTATGGAATACGTACCTTGAAAGAACAATAAAACTTCTTTACAAGCCACTGGTCCTGCCAGCCCTCCTTTCAGCTTTTCTTTCAGTTCCTCACAGTGCCAATACAGTTTCCTCCCTTTGTGATCTTCACTTTCACGGAAAATTCTACTCACAAAATCAAGCTCTCTTAGTAAAGCCTCCCGATCCCAGCTTGATGAGCAGTTTTGGAATACATCCTTAACCCAACCATACAAATCAGATGTCCTATTGCATGCTCCGCATCTAAAAAACACTCCAGCTGGACCTGATCCAGCCTCAATGCGAGGCCCCGCACCAATATGTCCATCACGAGTAGCACAATCTGTGTGGGTCCAGTGCGAACAGAAATCACATCCAATCCATCGAAATGTATTCACCTCAAAATCGAACTTGCTACAGATCACACACATGCAAAGATTGCAAAAACCTTTTTTACTGGTGCAAACTTCACACTTACAATCATCTGATGGAAGTTGACTCTGGCATGCAATGTTTCTACACCTCTTGTGCTCAAAAATCTCAATTAGAATATCTTGAGAGACATTGAGCCTTGGATGGAGAAATGCCAGAATTCCTGTGTTGATAGCTACAAGAATTTCTAGCTGAACTCGATGACAGTTAAGCAGGGTCTTAGCTGTCAAATCCGTCCTGCTCTGAACAACCTTCTGCAGAATAAAGAACCCCTCCCTATGTTGAGAACCCCCTGTTCCTTCAAGAATAACCCGCAGCTCATTCTTTAGCGCTTCTAGAAACTCATATGGCAGCTTTTGCATTCGTTCTGATACTATATCCACTCTGTCTTTTGCTATGTCAATGAGAGTCATCTTATCTGAACCAGACCTACCGTGAACAACAGAATGTTCGGCCAGGTCATTGACCCCTTCTTTCTCCTTGTCCAGCCTTTTGGCCATGAGGTCAATAGCAGAGGGCCAAGTTTCACGGGAGCTGGCACTCTCTGTTGGAGACTTGGAACCAGGTTCTTGAGGATTCGGAGAAGCGGGAGCATCTGATGGAACTAAGGACAGAGAAGCCTGCAATCCGGCAACTCGTGGCTGCTGATGTGGAGGTACCATTCTTAATTGAGGTTGGTGAATGAAATTGTTGGACCCAGAAGACATTCCCTTAAATAAAGTTACTTCATAATCTGAAGCAAAAGAAATAACATTTACTTCAATGTTGACTGAGATCAACTAGAACCTTTTTTTTCTTTTGAAATATAAACCCATAAATGAACAATGAAAGCATAAGGGCTAAATGAAGGTTATTACTATAGTATAATCAATCATCCCGCTGATACAAGAGTCGGCGCTAAAAATTGAAAATCAATGAGGTTTCACAAAAACAAAGTTTGTGCAGAAACTATGTTTTAGGTGCTTTTAAACCAGAAAAGGTTTCAGGAAATATTTCCTACTGTAGAGCAACCAAAACTATTGTGTGCAATTTCTCTGTCTTGCTAAAATTCAGAACAGAAAGGAAATCCCCTTCCTAGTTCAACTATTTGCTAAAATGCTCAAGTTTCTAGGGAAATGCAAAATGGAAATTTAATATCACAATCTAATAGGTAAAAGACTAATCAAACCCGAAACTCTAGTGGATAAATAGCCAACATAAATACGGATGTACAGCAAAAAAAGAAAAAGGAAATCAACAAACATGCGATGCACTAGCAGAATTGAAATTGGAAACAAAATGATCAAATTGACAATGAAAATGAAAGCAACAAACATGTATAAGCCAAGAACAAGGCCTAAGGATATGCGAAAGGAGATTACTCACCCGAATCCAGCCAAAAAAAATGGTATTAGGAGTTGAAGAAAAAACAACCCTAGACGAAGACTGGGTTGGTCGTAGCAGTCATCATCATATTGACATACGCGAAAGAGGAGAGATATGAGAAAACGCGGCATCAGCATGACCACTGTGCGTTGACCCTGAATTACTCGTCCGTGTATGACTGTATCTATTTTTTTTTTAAAGATTTTTTGTAAGATGTTAAAATGTCGCTATGAAACGTGAAGTTTTCACAAGCAACAAACGCGCGTTTTTGGCTTCATTTTTCTTTTCCTCACAATCAAAGGATATAATTTTTTTTTTTTAATTAAAAATCTCAAAACAAGTAAGTATTTGAAAAATGTGGTGGAGTGGTCAATGGATTAGAAGGTGTTAGCGTTCGGTAACGGCGGCTATGTGAAGGGGTTGTAGGCAGCGGTAGAGAAAACAAAACTAGAAAGATCGACATCATGCAAAGAGCCCACGGAGCAAGGCGGAGCGAGGACAAAAGCACAGTTGTTGGAGTTTTGCTGGTAAGCTTCGAGTTTTTGTTGGTTATCTTGTCTTTTCGTCTCGTTTTCTGCTTGGGGTTAAGACAAATCAGATTATTGCGGGTTTGGAGACTCTCCGCCTTGAGGGAATTAGGAATGGCTTCGGAAGAGTTTCGCAAACACGAAATAATCGAGCAATGATGGGTATACTGCTGATGATGCATAAAAAATCGGGATAATTAAACCCAATGAAATGACGACATCTGGCAAGGCGACTAGTCAAAGAGTC
>JAYMTK010000854.1:0-18876 GCA_036897405.1 Pelargonium myrrhifolium
GGTGGCAACACCTAATGCCTTCTCACCAAGTTTAACACATATATATGTAGATTTGATAATTTAAAATGAGTTTTAATTAGCACTAGCAAATAACTTTCAAATACTGAGTTTTAATTTTTTTTATACGGATAGGTGCCGAAATCCTATCTTGTAACGGCTCAGGGTCCCTAGTGTTCCTGATATATTTACAAGTAACCGCACCAAAGTGGTCACCTACACCACCGCCACCATGAATGTGTTTAGCGGGGACCGATCCAAGAACCTCCCCCACGTACACAGATGGCTTAACCAATTGCGCCACACCTGATGGTTAGTTTTAGTCTCTAATTGAATTGATCCATGTTAATTCTTAATTTAGTAGGGCTAGTGTCCTTAAGTAAGAGATTAAGTTCAAATCATTTTCGAAGTAAAAATTTTATTTGGAGAAATATTGTTCTTTCTAAACAGTTGAGGTACTTAAGGGGGTAATTTTCTCTTTCTAACTCAAATTCTCACCTATCTGGTTTAACGTAATTTAACAGGAGCATTCACAGAAAGACGTACGTCTTGACCATTCCGAATCATTAGGTCAGACCTGTGCTTTCTTGCAACCTAGAATCGACCCAAACTTGCTCGTGCCTAACAAAAAATGATCAATTTTTTGTCGACCTAAAGTAGGTATTACCAAGCCAAAATAGTGATGGCCCGTGGAAGATAAGTGGATTGAGTCGGAAAACACGCTTTTAATCAGCATGACAAGTCTCCAACTAATTCGACCAACTCATGGGTTTGAAGAAACCTTAACTATAGGATACATAAAAAAAAAAAAAAAAGATCTTGTAATTGATTCACATGTATTGTACTTCATCTTGACAATGCAGACCGCGTGTCTAAACAAATCTAGCAAGAAAAAAACAAGTATTTTCATCAGACAACTTTTCGTCAACTTTAACATGTCACGCCACTTAATAAAATATGCTAAACCAAAAAAATTACAAACAACGAACGCGTGAATTTTTTCAGCTCTGCCCACGTTAAACTCACAGGCCGAATCGTCATGTCTGACCTTAACAAATATCAAACATATATATCACTTGCCATCCACCCATTACAATTTTGAATTCTCTACCAAATCTTTTCCATGAGCATCTCTACCTTCCCCATATATGTTAAGAAATTTTTGGCTTGTTTGGCTATCACAACACAAATGTGGAAAGCATCCACAGTCCACAAGCAAATTCCTTGTGCCATAGGGAAAGTTTCTAATTAAGTGTGTGAAAAGTGAAAAACTACACCTTTTTACCAAAGGAACCATTAGTAGAAGCATCAATGGAGGCCAAACCTAGCCATTAAATTTTGAATACCAACATAGATCTCCTAATGCTTGAGTAAATAATTTGAAAATTCCTAAATATCTCAATCTACACATACTATAAAATCTGGATCAAAAAAAGAAGTTTATAATGCGTATTACAATGCCACATAATCAAACTTTTAATTCTGACCCAAAAAATTTCATATTTACATAACAACCATTTCCAAATTTTAAGTTGTTTAGATATAAAAAGTTATAAAATCAAATCAAATATTTATCTAAAATCATATATATTATGTGTTATACTGCTTTGATTGCACTTGAGCGATATTAATGATATGTGTATAACAAAAAAAATCATAATTCGTGCAACGCACGAGACAAAACTAGTCTTCTATACAAAAAGATGTACTAATAATAGGTCATGCATGATACAATTGTACTCATAGAACTAGCAATTTGAGTCTCAACATTAAACAAGAACACAATGTGAAATAAGCTTGTTTGAATTCACGAATTTTGTAATCGTGTTGTGCTCATGTTGGAGTACCCAACAAGTTTAATAATCATAGCATGTTTGTGATGAGCTTCAAATTTTGACACATTCATCACGCCTAATGCGTACGCTTACTCTCTAACTAGTTTTATTGTGTGACCCGAACTCACAAACTGAGTTGGCTTACGAGAGGTCTAAACCAACGGGCATTCGAAATCCAGTTTGATTTGATCAACTATCGAAACATATCGGATCATAACGGACAAACCCACTCATTTTACAAGAAAAAGACAATTTTCTGATTTGACCCAAACCGCTTTTGGATCGGACTCCTATTACTCTTTACCGATTTTAATCTGAAAAAATCTGATCCCAAATATGATTATCACCTCTACTCACAAAAATGTGGTATAGGCCTAGATAGTCACTCTATAACATGTCCCATCTCATTAACAAACCCGTCAATTTGTACAAAATGTGACACAAACCACATAACTCAAATAAGTTAAGTTTACGTTTGGAAACTTGAATTTGATTTGAAATTCACAATTTGAAATATTGTATTTCAAATACGAATATAATGTTTCGGAAACTACAGAATTTCAAATGACAAGATAAAATACAAATCCAAATCCAAATTCTTGGTGTTCCCGAATATCTCATTTAGCTCAAATCCAGTATTTCAAATAAAATGTTGGTTCCCAAACACACCGTAACAAACTACTAAGCACAAAAATTTAGTTTTTGTCATGTAGAGGAAGTGTCCAATTACAAGAGTGGCTTTTGCATCACAAGAAAAGGTGTTCCAAATGGTCAATTTGGAGATGGTTAAGCCATCACTCACTACCTATCAAAATCAAATGCTATTGGTGTTTGGAGTTACCTTTTTGGTCTTCATGTGACACTAAAATTGTAGGGTCATGAGACTCACAAGGGTACCCATCCCATACCTACAAGTTAAATTACAACCTCCCAAAACTCAATTATTATTTTTCTAATGAAAACAATGTTTTGCTTTTGTTTGGTTGCCATTTAATTTTTTATAAGATGAGCAGTGTGTGTAGTACTAGATTGTTATTGACAACTTTGGCATTTTTTGGGTAGTACTCATGCTTCATTTAATGTGACGGGTTGGGTTTTTGGTACCTGCGTGTTTGGTTCAAATTATCGACTCTACACACGGGCGTGGAGACAGAAAACTAGAGCTGATAATTTGAACTCAAACTCGTGGATACCCAACACCAGACTCTAACTTGTCGGTTCGGATTCCTCGTGTAAAATTTCAGGCCGAGGCGGATAAGGCAAGCCTACAAAATTCAACGTATTTTATGCATAAAATTTGAAACCTAACCCTTACTCGAACTACTTCAACGTTGGGTTAGGGTTCAACAACTTGGACTCGACCACAACCCAACACCCGATTTGCCAGCTCTACAGACAGACAAACGCACGACCATATGAATCATCTAGACGGATAACAAACACCAAATCGTAAGGCAATACATCCATAAGAAAGAACTCAACAGGCTAAGTTACAATGCCCCGTACGTATATGCAAATTTATATACCAATCTTTTTCTCGTTTTCCTTAACACTAACATCTCGAGACACCGTAGAGTGAGTAGAGAAAGGATCAACATTTTAACTGACAATTTCATCGAACAGTTAAAGAAACTCGAGACTTCCTACTTAAGCGACTAAATCACATTCCATTCTAACCAACGTTCTAGTGTTATATAGTAACCTACAAATCAAGTTAGGTACAAAAAAAGGGTGTAAAAGCAAAAGATAGAATTATTCAACAGATATTGGATTTATGCATGCACATATCAATATCAAAATGATTGAAACAAGAAAATTGAACTCAATAGATAAAATAATTTCATGGAAAAAGATATACCAAAAGATATTGGCAGTGTTTGGCACCACAGAAACAGTATTGGACAGCACCAGACCCATTTGCGCATGAAAATGCATATTTGGGGACCAATTCTGAAGAAGATTTTGCGATATGCTGTTTTGATGCAAAAAAAATTCAGGGCATCTCATGTGCTCGCATAACCCTACTTCATGGTCCACATTTTGCTAGTGGTTCTTGCTTCAACTTATCCCGAATCGACAATGATAACATAGATGTAGACGTAGATGTACGTATGCTGTTTTCAATACTCGTATGCTTCACGTTTGTGTGACAGTGGTGACATAAAATATATAATATATTTCTAAATACAAATAAATAAAAAATCATAAGAAATGTTGCTATGTGTAAGATATTAGTATTTCGAAAATGTCTAAACTACGTTGTAGTTAATGAACGGAGTAAATTTACTTTCATGGGTTAAAAGCACAACGTTCAAAACACTAAAATTATGAAAATGGGAATTTCGCCCGAAAAAGCTACTAAAAGACCAACGAAAAGAGAACGAAACATAGCTTACATGGCCATCTTGCCGTGTTTTTCAGCAAGTTTCTATTCTACACCAAACTTGTTTTTGTTTCTGAATCTTGCAAGTTGTTTGGAGACAAGACACACACACACAGAAGTGAGAATACAAACTTTGAATTAGATTCGGATTGACCAAGCCTAATCTGAAAGAGGTTCAGATCGGGTTTCAGATTTTAGCGTAAAATATGTGGATTCATGAGATTCACCCAATTCAACCAGCATTTTTATAGGATAAATACAATCCGACTTAAAAATTAATTAGATCAGAATTAAGTTGGATTGGATTTCGGAGAGAAGTATTCGAAGAGAAGATCAGTTATTTCCTCGTTGAAAATCAACTCAACTAAACGTTCAAGTTAATAGTTAAATGACCACGATTAGCTCCATACTTTAGCATGTCCGCTCAAGCGTAAGCCCGTTATTTAATATTGTGACACTGTTCCAGTATAGTCCTCTCCATTAAATGACCTAACAAAATCATTTGTTTGCTACACGTGACGATCTTTTTTGTGAATTTTCCTATTAGAGCATTGTTGTCATGCTTTGGACTAAATAGGAACATATGACGTATCTATGGACTATATAGGAACAAAATAAAGTTCAAGAACTAAACAAGATCAAACTGAATAGTACAAGGCCTACTTTGAAACAATTTCACTTTTCTTAATTAAACTGACGACATGACTCAAACTAGTGACCTCTTGTCTATAAACCGGTGATACTACGGAGAGGATCAACTCAACTAAAAGTTTGAGTTCATAGTTAAAAGCCTCAATATTAACGTTAAAAAATTAGCTCAATCTCGTTAGAGGCATGAGGAGACACCACTTCGTGTGAGTGCAGTTCACACGAGGCTGAGTTCACATCAAAACAACCAGTCATTTCCCAAATATTATTGGACCAACTTACTGTACGGACACATAGTTCTGAGTGGGCATTATTTTCTGCTTCTGCAGAGTAAATACCGGCCCACACATGCATAAAAAGTTCCTAGCCGCTAATGTTCTTTTAGCATAACTTAAGGTCAGTTATTTATCGCACGTATCTTCCAAAAAGGTTGTTGTTTCTTCACTTTTAGGAGTACTATATTTCCCACAAACTACAGCCCTCCCATTTCCTCTCTCTTTTGGCTTATGGGGAATCAGTTTAGTGCTCACTACCCCGTAAAGAAACTAAAAAAGATGGGAATAGACTTGAGTTCACATAAAACGAACACTACAAAAATTTCGGAGTTCAGCAAGGGAGTTTAGTCCCTCGCTGAATTGATCCTAACTAAACGAGCAAATTTAGCCACGTCCATGATCATCCCCTCACTAATTTTGACCTAATAAAGGAGATAACATTAGGTGTGATAAAGTCGGGAGGAGAATACGAGTAAAGGATCCTAAAGATTTTTGATAAAAGATGGGATTCATGTAGCCGACCCCATCAACATTGTCTCAAAAATGGCTTGGTTGTTCTCATTGTTGACGTTGGGGACAAATTTGTTTGGAACGTGTTGAAGTCGACACTGATAACTCTTCGACCGTTCATTACACGTACATATTCCATTTGCTAACTTCATTTTGTTGTAGAAAGAAACTAGACAAAA
Organism: Pelargonium myrrhifolium; assembly: GCA_036897405.1. Taxonomy (NCBI): domain Eukaryota; kingdom Viridiplantae; phylum Streptophyta; class Magnoliopsida; order Geraniales; family Geraniaceae; genus Pelargonium; species Pelargonium myrrhifolium. Next base: position 5,828 of record JAYMTK010000854.1, read on the forward strand.
CACAAATGCTGCCCACTTAGGACACATATACATTAGCACAAGTTTTGGGTAACTTGGACAAGCCAGCACCAAAAATGCATTCCTTAATTTTCGTAACACGCATATTTGGGCTAAGCAAATATGCGTTTACACCTAGCATTGCAAACATGGCATGAGATGGAAATGACCCCAGCCATTTCCATTCGCATATCACTGAAATAATGGGGACTTAAATCACCTAGATGAATTCTACAAAAGATGTGAATTTTGCCCAATTACGGGCAAAGAGTTGACAAATTTGGTATAAACATGTTTTTGACCTCTTGGCTCTAATGTAGTGGAGACTCACTCCACTCAAATGTTGAACTACGTTTTTAATTCTCTCTTGCCTATAGTTTAAACGGATACTAGACTTTCCACAAATCTTTAAATTAAGTGTCGGTACGATGCGATGTTTAATTTCTCGTGCATAAACAAGAGATCACGCCAGTTGATCGCGGTTAAATCAACTGCCGACAAAGGTAATGCATATGGTGGGTTATCAGTCATTTAGAAATACGGTGAAAGAAACTAGATCCAACCACAACAATCCATATATGATATATCAGAATATATAAGTAACAGGAAAAAATAAGCTAGAACAGATAAAGAGAACACGCCTTGTTAAGCAGATTATGCCTTGGCTTTTCCGGCCTGAAGAGATTGAATCTTCTGTTGCAACTTAAAGATCTGCAAGACGACAAAAACAATGGAAATGATGTATATGTACAAGTCAGATACAAGTGACGCATGTCGCATGCTCAAGGCAAAAAACTTAGTGAAGTTATGCATTTACACCAGAGTAGCAAACTGCTAACCAAGTTGTGCACAATGAGAAGAAATAGTAAAATGCTCGTATATCAAATGTATTTTATAGCAGAAGTTAAAGCATGCAAACTATTCAACTTTGTATAGCTACTCTCTTTGATAAATACCTGTTTCAATCAAATTGTATTAAAAAATAATGCAAAAGAGTAACAATAACCATAAATGTTGTTGGGGAGTATAACTGGAGTCTCAGTTAACATTGAAGAAGCCGCCTAGCTTGGTGCTATATGCATATGATTCAAGCCAAGTTTTGACACATATTCACATTGCTAACTTAGTGACCACTATGTTGAGCGACCAAATTCATGCAAGGAATTTTAGAAGTGTACACAAGCAAACAAGTGTGTAGCATTGTAGCAAGACAGTGAAGGAGCTAATTTACTACAACAGATGATCAAGCCCTCAGAACTGTTCACTAAAATAATTAACCATACCTAAATTAAATCAAAATGTCACTTTTGACAAATCTGATAGTAAGGAAATTAGTTGATATAGGATAAATTATTTGAAGGAGAATCTATGAGTTCAAATTTGATGAATTATAAAAAAAGTTGTTAGTGAGGCTGACACTCTTATTAGAAAGTAAATAAGTACACCTTAGATTAAAAATGTACTAGATCAAGAATATTATTATTTTCATTTAAACATCAAAACGATTTGGTGTCCAAAATGTTTCTTTTTTGTACTAAAATTATAAATTAAATGCAATATTTTTCTAAAATAAAAATAAAAATAGTTGTTTCTTTTTGCAACATCATATATTTAAGAATAAATGACTTCAGAATAAGGTTGATTAAATATATACGGAACAGGAAGAAGAACTAGACACTGTTAAAACCTGTGTTCCTGTATAAGTGGAGAATTCCACATAGATGCTTCTTATCACAATCTACTTGGACTAAGTAAGTTTTAAGCAGACTTGTATACATCAATAACAAATAACAAAATCTCAAATGGACAACATGGGTTTTACAATATTAGCATGAAAATTTCTAGTAACTGTCACATTCATTTGCCTGTACAAATACATAACTACAGAAAGCTCAAATCAAAAGATAGAAATGATGACAGTGCAATTAAATTTATATGGGAAAAGTAGCAATACGAACCGCTTCTTTCTTGCTATTTTGTTTCTCTTCCAAATCCTGAAGTGTTGCGTCAAGTCTCTTTCTGTTGACACAAATTTGAAGTCAAGGATGCGGAGAAATCATAAAAAAGGTGGACATACAGAAAATGAATAGAAGAAAATGGTAAGAAATAGTAGGGAGATAATGTAGATGGTTTTCAACAGCAAAAGCACGAGAAAACATGTGACAAGATGCACCAGAACACTACATCTGAGTAAAGAAGGTATCGAGAAGCACATAAACAAAAAACTAAAACACAGCCAATCAATATTGAAACTAACGAACATCTACATACTGAATAATCTGGGAATGAAAACTTCAGAGGAACAGGAAAAGCCGAACTCATGAAACATATATATTTTTATGGATTTGCTTACAATGTAACACTACTCCAAAAATAAAACAATAACAAATAGCATGTGAAACGGTACTTTGCACTCTTCCTTTCAGTTATTCCCACTGTATTGATCAAGTAAAGAGGAAACTATCAATCTTGGGTATGTGTGTTAGTTGTCGGATCTCGACGCATACTGAGGTGTGCTTGATTTACTATATCTATTATAAAAATATTTCTCATTTAGTCTTGATTTTGTATCCGCGAAGAGGCATTTTATTTTATTTTTCTCTCTTTTTAGATTTGATCTTGCTCGAAGTGTTGCGTTCTCATGATAAATAAAGGTTTTTCGAGCTTAATTGGAGCATTAAAAAGATCAGAGGATTGGAGTTGGGGAAAAAAAGGAGAGTTTGGAGATGGAGCAATTGTTGTCAATTTGGCATCTAAAGAGAATTGGGAATTTCACATCTTTCTAGCTTCCGAATGACGTCGGGGTCTTTACAAAAAATGTAGGGGACTTCTCAAGATTTCCACGATGGGCTTATAAGCATAAATCCTATTCCATTTGGGCTCTAAATGTCTGTCCACATATTGCGGTAATAGCTTATTATGAAACAAACACCATTGGAAACCATAGAATAGAAGTGAAAGAAAGAGAAAATTCAAGGCATCCAAAAGCTTTTATTATGACTCTGTATGATTGTATCTCATTGTTTGAACACATTCATTACCATCTCCAAGACATAGTATTATGTCACAAACAAATCCAAGCAGCCAATATGAGCTACAGTGCAATTTTTACAACACGAGAGCTCTAGCACACGCCAACATTCATAGTGCTGATCATGAACGAACTAAAACAATCAATACAACAAACATATCAACCTAGTATCTCAATTCATAATCGCATGAACTCGAATCTTCAATTTTCTTATAAAAAAAATAGCAATGAAAATAGTCAAGTAACAGAGGCATACAATTCAGCAGACATGTATTCGATTCTCTTGCGCACATTGGCATTTGCCTCTGCCAAATCCTGCTTCACAAGCACCGGACCAATCAATTTGTACACATTTGCACCTTCATTCAGCAAATCCAACTCCTTCAAAAGACAAACCCAACCATTTCTCCATCAATTCACATAAACGCCCAAATTAAACAAAACAAAAATAATTAATCAAATCTTAGATTTCACAACTCCATGACAAACCAAACTTTCTTTCTAACCAAATTATTTACAAACCACAATACAATGAACAACACCACTCAAAAAGCACATTATATACCATTTTCTCCACCTCTTTCTCAGTAAACAAAAAGAGAATCAGTCAATATAAAATTATGATTCCAAAATTTACAAAAAGAAACCAACCCTTCTTACTCACCAAATTAATTAAAAACCACAACATAATGAACAACACCACTCAAAAATTACCCTATATACCATTTTCTCCCCTACTTTCTCAGTAACCAAACAGAGAATCAGCAAATTTAAATTAATTATTTCAAAATTTACAATGAGAGATAAGAAACCAAACCTTATTAAGTTATTATTAAACGAATTAATTAAAAACCACAGTATAATGAAAAACACTCCTAAAAAAACCACATTCTAAACCATTTTCTCACCTCTTTCTCAGTAACCAAGCAGAGAATCAACCAACACAAACTAACCACTTCAAACTATACAAAAGCACACACACATGAAAAGGATAGAGAGAGCGACCTTGAGGACGAGCTCGTTCTCGCCGAGCTGAATAGTGTACTTCTTTCTCACTTGGTGATTCTTAGCAATATCTGCTCAAAATCAACACCATCATCGCCATATTAAAACACATACACATATAAAAACACCAGTACAGAAGAAGAAGCTAGGGTTCTCACCTTTCTGGAGCTTGCTGAGATCGTTTGCCTTGTTTTCGAGCTCGCGCTGGAGCTCGCGAGAAGCTGTAGACGAAGCCATTGAAGGTGTTGACGATCTGGTCCTCTCTCTCTCGCAGATTCTTCAATGGACTGGTTCTTCTGGATTCGCAACCGATTTTCAATTGTGTTCGACGAAAATCGAAAATTTTCAGTTGATACAGTACAGAGGCTTGGTTTGATTCGTTTCGCAAATTTGGGCGCGTAGTGGAAATATTGGTAATATGGGCCTGTTTGTGATTTATAGGTTAGCCCATAAACAAAATATTGAAGGCCCATTCTGGTTTGTAAATGGGCCTTTTGGGCTTTGTCAGTAAGGCTGTTGGATTTAGTTTCTGGGTAATTGCACATGGCCCCCTGTGTTGGACACGTTTTGCAATTGGATACCCTGTATTTTTTTGTAACTTTGAGATACCTTGTGCTTTTAGAGGGGTCATTCCGTTCTTTCACCGTCAGCTAAATGTCAAAAAGACCCCTCTGATTTTCGTTTTAATAATAATAATAATAATAAAATCAGACACACCCCCTCCTTCTCTCTTCTCTCTTTGCAACACTCAAACTCAACCCTTCATACTCAATTCGGTCGCTGCTTCACCTCCGGCTCTCTCAGCAACGACGGTGGCCTCGTCCTTGTCGGCAATTTCAGCGGTGAACTGCATTTTTCGGCGATAATTGGTTGAAGAAATGGCCGGAAACATCAAACATTCTTACATGTTTTTGATTAACGGATAAGAAGGGTAAATGACCATTTCAATCAAAATTTATATCATGTGCATAACACATAATGAAAAAAGAGTAATATTTCGTCAAGTTAACTAACAAAATGACCCATATGGAACCACAAGGTATCCGAGTGCAAAACGTGTCAAACACATAGGTCAATGTGCAATTACCCCGCAACACGATGTGTCTTTTTTCTTTTTCCTTTTTCGAACAAAATGCCATAAATATATTAAGCCAAATCGAAGGCTAACAAGTCTCCTTCCTTACAACCTAACACATAACCATATCACATTACTAATATGTCGGCTATATGATTCACAAACATTATAACAAAAGTAAAATCTAAATGAGAAAATTGAACTGATAACGACAATATGTCATTTATAGTCAGACCAAAACCTCTAAACTCTTCTCCTTCGATGTTCAAAACCTAAACTACATGAACCGCATCCACTTCTATTACTGATATGTTCCAACCCTACTCCACAACCCAACTTAGCGTCTCCTAAATTGACACGACTTCCATTACATGGGGCGCATCAATACCATCCCAGCTTAGGCCTTAGATTTATTTAAAATACACCAATTTTAAATGGAGAGCTACACTTATCATTTTCTTTAGTGTAACACATTTTTGTATGACCATAACTTTTTCTCTCTAAAAAGAGTCATAAGACCACCAAGCGCGTAAGTCAACTTATAAGTGGTTGTCATATTTTAATTTGAGGTCTCGAGTTCGAGTCCCAATGAGTGTAGTTGTGTTAAAACTTTGATAGAGAGAGCTTTGTTGCCTTTGTGGTCCTACCCACCTCGAACAATGATTAGTCTAAATGTGGTACGACTAAAAGGTGTTGATCTCGTGCTGGTCGCAAACCCACTTCAAAAACCTCATAGTTAAAGACAAAAAAAAAAATCATAACGCCTAAAACCGTGCCACGAAATAAGTGTTATATTTCGGTTGTATTTTATCTTTTCGACTTGAACTAACAACGATGTGTCTATTCTAGGGTATAAAGGAGATAATAATATGAGTATTAGGATCTAAGCTAAATATATAATATGACTTAGTAACTAAGCAACCAATGAGGTATAGACAGCTCATTAAAAATGCTCAGATCCGGCGGATCGCTCCGCTCCCACAAATTCACTTGGATGGTTATAAGTGAAATTTAATGAGGTGTCATCACTTCATTGGTTTGACTTAACCTAAACCAACAATGAAGTGGCTTAATTTTTTTTTTTTTCTAATAATATTATATAAGTAGTTAATTGTTTAATGAATAAATAAAGTCACGAGCATGTTGATTTTTTGGTATACGGCGGTGGGTAGAACCCGCCCCGAGGACACGACCACAGTTCTCAAAACACGGAACCAATATACAAACACACAACACAACACAATATTAGTGGGAACACTAAACTCAATTCAATGACTTTGCTTCTCCAATTATTTTTAGAATCTTTTCCTATTAATTATTTTTAAAATCATATATACCCACCAAAATGAATTTGTGAGAGCGGAGCGATCCATTCGGATCAATGATTTTAAATGAGGTGTCATCATCTTATTAGTTTAACTGATATAATTTTATATCATTTAACTGATATACATTTCACTCTTATTCTTTTCTGTTTGTTTGGGCTAAAAATAAGTCATACAACGAGGGAAAAGTAAGATAAAATAAAAAGTTGTATTACTCTTTAAGTAGAGCTAGCAAATTGGGTGTTGGTTTGGGTGGTTGAACTCTAATCCGATTCTTGAGAAGTTTTGGGTTTGATCGGGTTGAGTACCGAGTTTTAAGCATATAATACAATGAATTGTGCGAGTTTGTTCGACCCAGCTCGAAAGTTGTTTGTTTTCGCCTTTTCGGTTGCTTGCAAATTCGAGTCCAAATTGTTAGTTCTACCTTCAAGCGAATGAGTCGGTTTACCGGTGTTGTTTCAACTTAAATTGATGTATTGAGTCGTTGCATTCGAACTTGGTGGACAAAGATTTTGACACTCTCGTGATTCTTCCTGCTTTGAATATAGATTAGTCTGAGTGGTATGGAGAGATTTGTCGCTCTGGTGGTTCTTTCCGACTTGAGTGACGACTAGTTCAATTTGGTAGGGAGAGTTCTGTTGTCCTTGTGATCCTCATCAACTTGAATGAAGATTAGTCTGAGTGCGTTTAAATAGAGATTTGCCCCTCTCGTAATCCTTATCATTTTGTATCAACCACCAAAAGTGGCTCACTTGGTTAAACCAAGTGTGTAAGTGAGAGGAGGTCCTAGGATCAAATCCCACCCAACCACTTTTGGTGCAGTCAGAACAACAGTCCTTCCCTGTACATACGAGGGTACCATAAAAAATAAAGTGTGAAAACAATAAAATGCTCAGTCTACTTTGGAAAATTAATCGCATTATTAAAGTAACTTTGATTTATAAAAAAAAAAAAGAAAAAGTAAATTCTACTTGAGTGAAAGAATAAAGACAGACACACACACAGTGAGCTAGAATCTTGGATAAAAGGACATTTCGTCTCTCCCTCAACACCCAAAGCACACACTCTCTCACTTTCCGGGAAAATAAAATAGAGCGAGAAAATCACCGAGAAAATTTCTGGGTCTTGAAGATGGCTCTGAGCTCCACAAGAAGCACCAAATGGGTCTGTTTGATTCTTCTTCTTCTTGCCCATTTTGCTACAAAGACTCTTTCACTTGAAGATGGTATGTGATTTCTTGATCTCTTATTTATTATTGTTTTTGGTTTGTTATATTCGTTTTGGTTTCTGGGTTTTTGCTATTTTGTTGTTGTGAGATCTGTTGAATAGTGTTCTTGTTTCAATTTGGGTTCTTTTGTTTTGGTTGTATAGATCTTGGGAATGGTGGTTGTTTTGGCTTTTTTTTGTTATGGGTTGTTTGGATGGCAAGAAAATGAGACCATCTTGAGATGGTTTTGTGGTTTTGTTTAGGCTTTTTCTTGCAGAAGCCTTGTTTGGAAGGCAAGAAAATGACACCATTTAAAAGCTTTTAATTATAAATACGTAGGGCAAGCGGTTGACTTCACTTAGTTGCCGATAAAAAAGTTTTAAATATGATTAGTTGAGCACTTAAGCTTGAAAATTGTGTTTTTTTTTCCGGGTCGGGTTCAAAGTTTAGTGTTTACATTGGGTTAACTCGAACACAACCCGGTTGATTACGAGTTGAGTTACATAAACACGATTTATTTATGAGTGAGTTGACAGAAGAAAAGAAAAACGCAATATGCTCAACTTGTTTAAATAATTTAGTTCGGCATTACACGACACAACCTGACACGTTTCGAAAAATGGGTTTAGATTGATCCGACACTATCCAATATATTTCACCCATCTTATTTCTAATAAGTTTTGAAATTATTATTTTGTCCTTCATTGGGTTGTTGAACGAGTTACATGACCCATTTGCTTAAACGGGTTAAGCGGGTACCAACCGAAAATTTTCACCCATCTAATTTGTAAAGCGTCCGTTATTGACACGATGAGTTTTTGAAAATTACGATTTTGCCCCTTAGTGAGCTGCTAAACGAGTTACATGACTCGTTTGATTAAACAAGATAGTCACAAGTCATGTCGAGCATGCTCAACTTGATTAACTAAACAAGTTGAGTTACTGTACACGAACACGATTAAGTTGAATTCTAGTGAAATTTACGATTTTGCCCTTTAGTGAGCTACAAAACAAGTTACATGGCCCGTTTGATTAAACATTATAGTAATGTCGAGCACGCTCAACTTGATTAACTATACAAGTTGAGTTACTGTACACGTACACGATTAAGTTGAATTCTAGTCAAAATTACGATTTTGCCCTTTAGTGATTTACTAAACGAGTTGCATGACTCGTCGTTTGATTAAACAGGATAGTCATGTCGAGTATGCTCAACTTGGTTAACTAAACAAGTTGAGTTACTGGACACGAACACGATTAAATTGAATTCTATTCGTGTATAGTTTGTGTCGAGTACCAAGTCGTGACCCAATTTGACTTTAAGTCAAATGCCAGGAGTGTGAAAATAATTCAATTTTCTTGGGAGATCCAAACTGGCCCTACTAGATATTGTTGTTTATTAAAATCTCTGCACTTTAGCCACAGCAGAAGCTAGCTGTCAATGGAGTACAATCTGTGTACCTATCAAAAGATTAATTCAAAATTAAATTAGTATATTTTTTTAATATATATATATGTATAGAATTTAATGTATATCAGTTGACTGATATAAAGTTATATTAGTTGCAACTTAACAGTGTGAATGAAGTGACGACACCTCAATTAAAATCACTTATACCCACCCAAGTGAATTTGGGTGAACGGAGCGATCCGTCCGGATCCATAATTTTAAATGAGGTGTCACCACTTTATTTTTTTTGAAATCAAAGATATGAGCTTTATTAATCAACTAATCAGAACCTAACAAGCTATCAATCCCTAAAGGACCATTATTGCCCAACCAAACATCCTGACCTGACACATCGCCTGATAGTCTAGCAACCTGATGCGCAACTCGGTTCGCAGACCGATAAATAAAAGAAAATTATATCCAAGAGAATTGATCACTAAGTTGAGCGATATCATTAACAATAAGACCAAAGGCACTGGTGTTACCCTCCCCTCCGGTCTTGATGGTCGAGACTACCTGAAGAGCGTCTGACTCGACTATAACTCTCTGACATCCTCTATCCACGACCCAACTAAGGGCCTCCCGAATTGTCATTACCTCGGCCATGCGTGCTTCCATGGGGATTGCCCAACCCATGCGACCGCCACCCCAACACCGGCCTCACCAGTCTCGCACCACCCATCCACCCCCAGATCGGCCCGATGAATCAAACGTAGCGCCATCGACATTGAGTTTTAGGGTGTCTCGCGGTGGGGGCTTCCATTTGACATCTCCCTCAACTTTTCGACCTGCCACTGATCGGCCACCTGGACTGATTCGCTTGTCATTCTTGGCCTTTCTCCAAGCTTGGAGAACAGCAAGGGCCATAGAGATGAGCTCGTCAGCGTTGCCCCATTTAGAATTCCATACGACATCGTTCCGAAATTTCCACAAACCCCAAGCCACATACATTGATTTTGAGAGCAACTCCGGGTCTTGTCGACCGATCAATCTTTCCAACCAATGCTCCACTGAGCTGCTACTGTCACAAAAACCCCTCATGCCCAACTTAGCCCACACCATCTTCGCAAATTGATAGTGCAAAAGGATTTGGTCTTCCGTTTCCACATCTTCCCTGCAGCGGGGACAATCCGGCTCGACCTCTACTCGTCTTTGAATCAAATTGGATTTAACAGGAAGGCAACCCGACATTACTCTCCATAAAAAATGTTTGACTTTGACCTGAACTTGTGCTGACCAGATAGCTTTCCACAATGGTGATCCTCCATGTGTTCCATCCGAACGAGACAAGATACCATTACCGCTTTTTACCGAATAATTGCCATCTTTCGAGTACATCCATACCCATTTGTCTTCAACAGCTCTATAGCTTAAGGGAATTTTTAGAATATCCTTCCAACCGTCACCATCAATGCCTTCTTGAAGTTTATTCACATCCCAAGCATGCAAAATCGGGTCACGGAAATAACTGACACTAATAGCATTCGGATCCTGAATATGAGGGCTTGGGGTTGGAATAAAACCCGGTATGGTAGGGACCCACGGGTCCACAAACGCACTGACCGATTGACCTGAGCCTATACGGATGTGACTGCCTGAACAAATCAGTTGTTGCGCCGATCTTATACTCCGCCAAACATAGCTCGGATTGGTACCTAAAGGTGCCGAGAAAGCTGATCCGGAGGGGTAATATTTGGCTTTAAAAAGTCTCCCGAACAGCGAGTTAGGCGCAGTTTCCAATCTCCAAAGTTGCTTGCCCAAGAGAGCAAGATTAAAATTGTGAAAACTTCTGAATCCCAAACCCCCGACCACCCGATTTTCGCATAGGCGAGACCATTTTTTCCAACGAATACCAGAAGCCATGTTGCCACTTCCTCTCCACCAATAAGCATTGAGAATTGTTTCGATACGATGGCAAACTGACTGAGGAAATAAAAATATGCTCATAGTATAAGCCGGAATGGCTTGAGCAACGGCTTTAATCAACACCTCCTTGCCACCTTTGGATAGAGCTTTACTTCCCCAAGACGTGACTCGGGCTTTAATACGATCTACTAAAGGATCAAAAAGCCGAGCTTTTCTTGCGTCGTGACAAACTGGCACACCTAAGTAATCCGAGAAAAATGGTATCATGTCAACTTCCAATACACTTGCAATTTGGTTCCTTATCTCGATCGGAGTGTTCGAGCTAAACACTACGGCTGACTTCCCAAAATTTACTCTTTGGCCGGATCCGTGCTCATAAGTTCGCAAAACATTTTTAATCTCTGTTGCTTCGGATACAGTGGCCTTGAAAAAAATAAGAGCGTCGTCGGCAAAGAATAGGTGTGAGACTCCGGGCGCATCTTTGGCAATAAGGCATTCATGTATACGACCTTGGGTGATCCTGTTTGCTAGTAATGTCGAGAGACCCTCGGCACACAAAAGAAATAAATAAGGGGAGAGAGGATCGCCCTGACGCAAACCTCTGAGGAATAAATTCTCTGGATAAATTAGCCTCAAATTCGACTCTGAAACGGACCGTGCGAACACATTCCATCACCAAACTCACCCACCTATCATGGAACCCGAGGGCCGTCATCATATTTTGAAGGAAATCCCATTCGACACTGTCGTAAGCTTTAGCTATATCAAGTTTCAAAGCTCCCCAACAAGATTTTCCCGATGATTTCTTACGAATGTAATGAAATACCTCGTTTGCAATGCAAATGTTATCCGAAATAAGCCTTCCCGAAATAAAAGCACTTTGAGCATCCGAGATAAGCGAGTCGAGAATTGGTTTCATACGGTTAGCAATTGCCTTGGAAACTATCTTGTAAAGGACGTTGCACAAAGCTATGGGTCGCAGGTCTCCAATCGAGCTTGGATTCGTCTTCTTCGGGATCAAAACCAGGTTGGTATTGTTCAAATTATCCGGCAGCTTCCCTGTTTTTAGAATATCTAAACACGTTCTTGTTATATCCGGCCCAACTAAATGCCAAAATTCATGGTAGAAACCCGGGTTAAACCCGTCAGGCCTTGGCGCCTTATCCTGATACATCGAATCAATTGCTGCTTTAATTTCCGTAGCGGTGAACTCGATTAAAAGTTCCATATTTTGATCCGGAGTCACTTTTATGTTAATCAAATCAGTAACAGCAGTGTTTGTACCTCTAGCCGAGAATTGTTGTTCGAAATGGTCTGCCATCATTGCCCGAATATCGTTCGCTCCCTCATGCCAATTGCCCAACGAATCTTGTAATCTTTCATACATGTTAATGCTTTTACGAGTCGAAGCTGATCGATGAAAAAATTTAGTGTTTGCGTCCCCGACAGCCAGCCATTGAGATTTGGATCGCTGTTTCCAGTAGATTTCTTGTTTCCGGAGAAGATCAAGATATTCAACTCGAGCTTCCTCCGCCTTGATGCGACCAAATCCGTCCGTGCGTGCACTGAGGCGCTCCAATTTTTTCTCTGCATCACGAACTTGTTTATTTATATTTTTTTGCCAGTTTCTTTCCCCATTCCGTGAGCACACGTCCACAATTATCAAGACGATCCTGGATCGAATTACCTGTCCATCCCGCCTTGATCACAGTTTCACATTCATCCTCTTCCATCCAAACATTTTCAAACTTAAATCTATATTTGCGCTGCGTGTTTGGGATATTAGGAACTAAAAGCAAAGGACAGTGGTCCGACGTCGAGAAAGGCAAGTGTTGCACAAACCAGTCCGGATGACTTAACTTCCAACTTTCTGAGCTAAAGAACCTGTCGAGACGCTCTTCCATGATAATAATTGAACCCCTCCGGCGTCTCCAAGTATAATCGTAACCTCTAAATCCTAAATCCAAAAGCCCAGCATCCGCAATAGCACTACTAAATCCATCCAACAGGTGCTGAGGCTGAGGATCACCGCCGGTTTTCTCATCTTGCCTCAGTAAATCATTGAAGTCCCCAGCACACACCCATGGGATAGA
>JAYMTK010000855.1:0-18864 GCA_036897405.1 Pelargonium myrrhifolium
TTGACTATCGTCTTTTCGGGAGACGAAGCCACGGGTCCGTCTTCTATTGGACGGGACGACTTCTGAATTTTTATGCTCCATCACTTATAATTAAAGGAAAGCCTAAAACATATTACATGGTGTTTGAATAATTTTTTAGTATCACGAAAATAATAATTTTGATTCCCATTTTTTTTTTTTAAGCAAACACTCTCTTAGTATCTTAAATAATTGAATTATTAAACTTAATTATAAAATAAAACACGCATTTGGGCTATACATGTGTATTTTTTTTGACGAGCAATATTCTTGGAAAGTAATAGCATGCGACAGTGTGCTAACGCCAGCAACATGACGTCACTGCGGTCGTCTTCTTGTCTCTCTTATGAGGTTGGCCACCATTTCAAATTCAAAGAGCTCTACTTATTTTCAATTCTGGTAGCTACTACTTGCTAATCACTATATATACACACAATAAGTTTGGGTCTCCCAAAAACTAGACAACAACAAGCAAGCAAGCAATAATATTATGGGTGAAGTTGCTATCGATGTGAACTGGAGCTTCCATGAATACAATGATTTACCTCCACGCCACTCCTCCACCACCACCACCACCTACCACGGCCACATTAAAAATTACGAAGAAACCTATCTTATGGCGCTGGCGTCAGGGGCGACCACGCCGGCGATGAGCATTCCCGTGACCCCGGACGTCAATTCCGGCGGGATACGGGTCGAGGAAAACCCGGAGGAAGCTTGGCTGCCCATTACCGAATCAAGAAACGGAAATATTTTTAGCTGTGTGTTTCACTTGTTAAGTTCCGGAATTGGATATCAAGCTCTCTTGCTTCCCGTAGCTCTTGCTTCTCTCGGATGGTACGACTTGGTCCTTCCATGTCTCAGATTCGATTCTCGATGTTTGTATGATAAAAAAAAAAAGATGCAACACAGTTTATTAATAGAAATGTAACAAATTGTTGCAGGGCATGGGGAGTTATTTGTTTGTCACTAGCATTTGTGTGGCAGCTCTACACCATATGGCTTCTCGTGCACCTCCACGAGTCTCCCGATGGGAGGCGCTACAGCAGATTCCTCCACCTCGCAATCACGTCCTTCGGTTAGTCCATCAATCAAGCTCGTTTGATCATTCGTTCTTTTCAAAAAAAGAAGCAACGGTGGTGATGATTTTAATTTGTTTTTTCGGTAGGTGGGAGGCTGGGGAAGGTAGTAGGGATATTTCCGGTAATGTACCTGTCAGGTGGATCGTGCGTGATGCTGATCATCACGGGAGGTGGGGCCATGAAGCTCTTCTACAACATCATGTGCGGTGATGGCGCCACGTGTCAGGACAAGTCGTTGAGCAGTGTGGAGTGGTTCTTGGTGTTCACCTGCATCGCCATTCTTACAGCTCAGCTGCCCAACTTGAATTCCATCTCTAAGGTGTCCCTGATCGGAGCAATCACGGCCGTTGGATATTTGACTATGCTCTGGGCCCTGTCGGTCAGGAAGGGCCGGCCCACCGGGACAGTTTATCACCGGCCGACGGCCGGAAAATCGGATTTAGAGAGAATTTGTGACGTGTTGAACGGAATTGGGATCATTGCTCTTTCGTTTAGAGGTCACAATCTTGTGCTTGAGATACAGGTAAATTGGTTATGGCCTTCAGGGATTAATTTTCCTTTTCTTAATGGGCTTTACTAAGTTTGATCCAAAAAGAAAGTAAGTGGGCCAGCACTAGGATTAGGTTTGAGTCTTATTTTAGTTCGGACTTGTACAAGTAGTCGGATCATAAGAATTTTCTTTCAAAAACTCTAGTCCGTTTTGAATAGACTTAAGTTTTTCCATCCCAACCCTAGAATAAAACGACAAAAATCCGATTAAACATGCCATTTAGATACACAATAAGAGTTACCTCTCACATTTCTCATAATTTGTTGCCATCCCGCCCGCTAATCAAAAGATATTCGAATTCACGAATTGTTAGTTTCACTATGTGAATAATTAATACATGCAGCTCATTCTTGAAATTGCTATACTTCCAATCTATTCTCTAACAAATTTGATTTATGTAAATGTAGGGAACATTGCCCACAAGTCCAAAGACCCCATCCCACAAGACAATGTGGAGAGGAGTCACAATCTCATACCTTCTCATTGCCATATGTTTATTTTCCTTTGCCATTGGTGGTTTTTGGGCTTATGGAATCAAGGTATACACAAATCCTAACACTTCTTTCAATTTTGTGCACAATCAATAGATCACAAATACTGATTCTGTAAATGTGCCATTGATCCCAGATAGCAGCTGCACCCGGAGGCCTATTGCTTGCATTTTCCGAATTCCACGGAAAAAGCACCTCCAAATACATCATAGGCCTGATCTATCTCCTGGTGGTGGTGAACAGCTTGAGTTCATTCCAAATCTATGCCATGCCAGTTTTTGACAACTTGGAATCCAGATACACCAGCATCAAGAAGCACAAGTGTCCCCCATGGGTTCGGGTGGCTATTCGCCTCTTCTTCGGAGGTGTAGCCTTCTTCATAGCAGTGACATTCCCATTCTTGGGGAGCCTTGCAGGAATCATTGGAGGCCTTGCCTTGCCCTTGACATATGCCTATCCTTGCTTCATGTGGATTTCCATCAAGAAACCGCGAAAAAGTTGTGCAATGTGGTACCTTAACTTGGTACTAGGTTCATTGGGAGTGGTTTTTAGTGTTGTCTTAGTGAGTGGAGCTGTGTGGAACATAGCTGACAAAGGCTTGGAGGCCAATTTCTTCAAGCCCCATTAACAAATACCAATTGTAGTGTGTATATACATATTCACAGAGTTTTAAGGAGAATTCATCACATTCTTGAATGTATGCTTGTTTATGTTGTTGTGACCCAATAGCATTGATTTTGCTTGTTTATTGTGCAATGGAAATGGGAGGGGACAGTGGTCAAGACCCTGACCTCCTCGTGGGTTCAACTCCTGAGTCGGGCGGGATGAAATTTGGGATTAAAAGGCTGTTGTGTAGCTCAACTGATAAAAGAAAGAAATGGGAGGGGACACTCGAATCCGAACTCACGTGGTTCGTACACAAAACTCTTCAAATATCCTAATCTCCAAATCAAGAAAAGCACAGAAACAGAGCACCTCTTGATGAGTGCCATATATGCCAACTCTCCGCACCGACCATTCTTAGTTTTTTCAGTCCCCAATGACCGACCATGCGAGCCCTCTAGCTCTCCTTGCCATTGCAGAATCTTTCTTTATCTATAAATAGCTTCATTTTGGTGCTGGTTTTATCATCATAACTCATAACCATCACATTCAAAAACTTGCTATCCATCATTTTGTTCTGTTCAAACACCAGTTACTAGTCAATATGGCGAACCATGGATCCAACAATGCAGGAGAAACAACAGACAACGGGTTGTTCGATTTCTTGAAAAAGAAAGAAGAGAAGCCTCAACATGATGCTTTCATGGTAGATGTTGAGCCCAAAAGATCAGAGGAAGAGAAGCCATCTCTCATGGAGAGGCTCTCTGGGTCTCTCAGCAACTCTAGCTCGGTAACATCTTTCGTTCACATAGCTTAATGCACAATAAGTGCACATGACATTGTTTAATGTGGTTTCTTGAAACTTTACAGGACAGCGACGAAGCAGAAGGGGATGGAGAGAACAAGAAGAGGAAGAAGAAAGGCCTGAAAGAGAAGATCATAGAGAAGGTGTCCGGCGAGAAGGAAATGGAGAAAGACGAGTGTAAGGACTCGTGCTTCCCCTTCAAAATGAGTGCAGACCAACCACATCCGGAGGACAAAGGGTTGCTAGAGAAGATCAAGGAGAAGCTTCCTCATGCAGAGCCGCCAGAGCCGGAGAAGAAAGGGTTGATAGAGAAGATCAAGGAGAAGCTTCCAAATGCAGAGCCGCATCAGGAGGAGGACAAGAAAGGGGTTTTGGAGAAAATCAAAGAGAAACTTCCGGGCCAGCACAAGAATGGAGCACCGGCTCAGTGTGAGTGTCACTCAGCTGATGGAAAAGGACTCATTGACAAGATCAAGGAGAAAATGCCCGGTTGCCACAACAATGAGCACGATAAGACGAAGTAAACTAGATCGATCCAAGTGGTTTTGTTATTATTATTATTATTGTTGTTGTTTAGTTGTTAGTTTTTGCATTTCTAGCAGTCTTGATTGGCTTGTTTGAGTTTCTTCTATCTTTTTCTGGTTTATTTCTATTAGGTCTCATTTTCTTGTGTACCTTTCATAGGTTGTGTAAGGTCATCTTCAGAGGCTCGGATTGTTGCTTGTTTATTCAAACAATATTGTATAAATTTGAAATTGAAATGTATTGTCCTCCTACCGCTTCCGTTCTGCATAACTTGTGGATAAATGTTTGAATATATTGATCAAACTATAGTTTATTTTGATATACATAAAGCTATAACTGGTATAATGAGCCATGTTTCTAGGCATATTAGTCCTCCAATGTATCTTTCAAATTGAGAAACAAGATTTTAAAACTGATACAAATGAACTTGCAACAGAAACAGAAACAGAAACAGAAACAAAAACAAAAACAAAAACGTACAAGTACCTCTGGTTCCAAACTAGTCCTCTGATATCTGCAAAGGAAAATTGAGCAATATGGTCAGTTATAAGACCTTTGTAGCTTCTAAGCAACCCTCATACTCATTTATGTAGCAAATCTCGAAATTCCAAATTAAGTTTCATGATCACATTTGACGATATGTAAAACAAATTGTTAACCGGTAAAAAAGTAACTATCTGGTTTTCTTTGAGACCATGATATATCATGGGACTATATGACATGAACAAGTTCAATCAAAATTTGGAAACAAAAGTGTAATTGAAAGGAAGGATATAAAACAATACCTTTTTCGTTGTCCGATTCAAGACAAGCCAGCCATTTCAGAATCTGGAAATTTGAAACAACAATATTACTACTAGTTTACAAACTGAATAAATAATCAAATCATGCAAAAGCCTCGTATGCTCAGTAACAACATACTGTGATTAATAAACCTGTGAAGCTTACGAGCAAGTAGAGTAAATACACATTAGTCATGACAATTAGAGTTGAAAAATCACTTCACATACCAAGAAAACAAAGGCCGCCATCCTAGATACTATTTCATTAAGAAGTCAATGCAAAGAAGAATGAAAGAAGGAACACTTACTTGATGCTGCACCTGCGCGCAAGATGCCTCTTGACTTCGGCGTTCTCCAAAGTTGTCCACCACTCTTTCTTCCCTTCAATTAATCTTAATTTAGGAGCATTGTCCTCTTTGAAAGGTAAAATTTTCAATAGAGGGCACCCATCTACCTCAAGAACTTCTAAGGAGGGCCATGTTAATGATGCAACGTTGCATATAGCACTTAATTTTGGCAACTGAAGAAGCCTTAATGTGTGAAGTGACCTCAAACTTGTACCCTTGGGTTGTACAATAACCTCTTCTATTTGATCACATTCTTCAATTGTTAGCTTTTGGAGTCCAGTGAGTTGTTCAATCATTCCATCAGAGATCACCTTGGTCAATTCAGGGCACTTTTTCAGTTCCAAAACTTTTAGCCTAGATAAGCTTGAGAGCTGCTTCTCACCCTCAAAAACACTTCTCAAACGTTGAAGATCATTCAGGTAGAGCTCTTGCGGAATTGGTAGCTGGTCTCCATTTTGTATACCACAACCATCAACAATGCATTCAAATTTATGACATTTTTCAAATATAAGACCATACAAGTCGCCCGCTTCAACTCCCTTAAAGTCTGAGAGTCTTTTGATATCCTTGTGCTCAATCACTTCAATAGCTTGGCTTTTAGCAATTACATCACAAATAATATCATTGTCTTTGAGCTCACCATCACAGTATCTCAAATATCGATCAACTTTGCAGTTTAGATGCTCAAGGATCTCAGGATTACCTTTGTCTTGGCAGCCAACATAAAGGTGGAATGACTCTACACGATCCATCCATTTTCCCTTTGCTTCTATGGAAGTACGAAGAGTGTCTGCTTTGGGAAAGCAAAATTTGAGATTATGCAGATTGTTCAAGTCAGCCACTTCATCTATGACATTTGCAACTTCATTGAACCACTCATGGTAAGAGAACACTTGAATAACCAATTCTTCCAAATAAGGCAGATTTGAAATCACCTTTTTGTCTCGAATGAGTAAATTTCCCAACCATGGAAGAGTCTTTGAAATCACATTCTTATTCCCTTGATTGTGACGAGCTCCTCCACTCTCACTGTCTTTGTTGTACGCCACTCGCAAGATCTTCAGTTTAATCAAGTTTGCAATTGGAAGTGGTATGAAGATAATCTTGGTGCCTCGAATGTCAAGCACCTCAAGACATTTAAGATTAACTATTTCATCAGGCAAATTTTGCAGAGAGGAGCAACCATTTAAATAAAGCGCCTTCATGGCAGTCATGTTTGATACAGAAGATGGTAATAATGGTATTCTCGTAGTATGCAGGTTGAGAAGTTGAAGCCTCCCTGCTTGTTGGAAGAAGCATGGAGGAATAGTTTCCAATTCTGTATTCTTCTGTAATAGGAGTGTCAAAAGCTTGCTGCAATTTGGGCTCTCTGGCAAGTGATCTAGTTGGCTGTCAATCATAGAAATCCGCTGTGCCTCATCCCAATCTTCCATTTTATGGGTCTTTCCTGATTTCAATCCCCTTTTGACTACAAGTTTACTTTCAGGGTCTTTTCTGGATTGATACAAGGCGAATTGTTGAATACATTTGTGCATCCAAACGTACCTCATCTTGTTGTCATTTTCATCTTTCTCCAGCAATGACAACTTGGTAAGTTTATCCACTATGGCATGCCCTTTATTCAGCTTGTCCTGATGTGTCTCCAGATGACCAAGGCTATCAAAGAACCCTTCTTCTGTCCAAGACTCGACCAGATGTTCGGTATAGATCTTAGCGCCCGCAGGAAATAGTGCACCATAGAGAAAGCAGTTCTTTGTCTCCTCCTTGTTCAATTGGTCATAACAAGAAGCCAAGAATTCATACATTTCATTTACACCTTCAATCTCCCTTTTTGTGTCTATGTAGCGTAAATCATTTAACCCATCTTTCCAAAGGCGTGCACTTGTCTTCAATCTAAAGCTTGTTGCTATAGCTTTTATTAAGAAAGGCAGACCATCACACTCCTCAGCTACCTCCTTAGCAGTAAGTCGTATACCCGCGATGTCTATTACATCGCCAGCTATCTCTTCAAACATCTTCCAAGCTTCATCATTAGATAGTTTATTCACTTTGATGATTCTAACATTCTTCAAAGATAGACAAACATGAGTGAATCTTGATGTCAATATCACCTTACCACCAGCACTGTCATGAGGAATGCCAATTTGACTCAAGTCAAGCTCTTCTGTAACATCATCCAGAAGCAGCAAGAACTTCCTTTTCATCAATTCTTTGTCTATGAGCTCTTTAGTGATGCCTTTTCCCCCATCCAACATTAGTCGCCGCCCAATTTTCCTACGCATATTCTCTTCGTTCCCCTCTTCCCTACAATTCACAATAATGACAATTTCAAAGAGATTGGCCACTCTTTCATGGTTGTTCAAGCACTGCAACAGAGTTGTTTTCCCTACTCCAAGCATCCCACAGATAGCAATCACTTTTACACTGTCCCGTCGAAGTGAGCGTAATGCTTCTTGTAATGGCTTCTGGAGCGTTGGAAAGCCTTTGATTTCTGGCACATTGTTCTCTTTTATGACACGCTCCTCTAGCGGTTCAACCAGAATCAAATTTCTATCAATGATCCAGCAGCCGCCTCTTTCGAGAAGCTTTTTGCCTACCAAGAACATGTATGCCATTTCACTCTTGTATCTCTGATGCTCCACTGGGTGCTTCACTGCTCCTATTGTGTTGTTGAATTTATGCTTCGGATTTGTTATGTCCCCCAGAAACTTGAATTTATCTTTCAGATATGTTACTTCTCCCACGAACTTGGACACATCTTTTTCCCATAACTGAAAAGTATGTGTGGTTTTCATCCATGGATTTCCCAGTATCTGTGCCTGAAAATCTTGTAAATGTGCTTCTAGTTGACCAACAAAACCATCTACATCTTGAATGATTTCTGGCAAGTTCTTGGAGCCCTTTAGGTTGAAACATTTTCTGAGTACATCTCTGGCCACAGACCCAATGACAGCAGTAGCATATGGTTCAACTCCAGACATGGGAAGATTTGAAACCTACATTCATATACAAAAAGATTCATATGAACCACACAAAAAAGAGTTTGTAGGCAAGTAAGTCTGTGGGAGCACCCAAGAATTCAAAAATTATATGTCTAGATTAACACTTAGGTAAATGAATTGGGTATGAGTACCTGTTCTGTTCTGATGTAAGTAAGGTTTGTTGTCTCAAAACCTGCAAAAATGTTGCTCATCTCTCATGAAAAAGCCAAAAGGATTGTGTTTTATTTCTCATCAATAGATCGGACAGAAAATTTACCTGGCGGTTATATTTTTCCGGCGACTCCAACAATCAAGATATTGCCTAATGGTTTCTGAAGAATTCATTTGCTGAATATGGACAGCTGGGGATAGTCACATTGCATCACAGTCTTTTTAAATTCAGAGTCAACTCTTGTTAAACTTGCAACTATGGCAGGTTCTACTTCTATGGTACTAATTATAATGGATATGTATTTTTTATTATAAAATAATAGTAATTATAATAAATTAATATAAAAATGTAAGAGAAGTCATTTCCATCATAAGAGTTCAGTTGTTTTTGTTTCTGGAAATGGAGGATCAGCCCAGCCAGGTTTCTTTTCACTGGTATGTATGCATATATATACACTATAATTAGCTCTAATCACTCAATTTTTTGTATATATTTGAGGTAAAGCTTCCTGATATATCATTATATTATTTTCGTATTCTCAGGGCTATGAGGATTGTTGGTTCAATACTTGGTCTTTAACACCCAACAGGTACTTCTTTAGATCTCAACTTAATTGCAGTTCCACTCCTGAAATTGTGTGTGTATATATATATATATACACACTCTTTTTCTATAGTTGCATGTTTCAAGATATGAAATGATTTGAAGCAAGTTCATTAGTTCAACCTCAGAAATTGCATTTCAACGAATCAAACCTGAAATTGTTAGGACTTACCTTGCCTGTTCGAGCTTGGCCCGAGCTCAATTCCATGAAAATTAATAGACCTTGAACTCGGTTCGATTTATTTATTTTTCTGATTTGTAAATAAAATGAACCAAGTCACAAGTGTATCAAACCTTAGTACCTTACAGAGTTCGGCTCCAGCTCGATTACAGTTTGCGCAAATTGTACAATCTTGGACTGATTAGCACCTCTGTTTTGTATATTTTTGTATGCCAAGATTGCAGGTCAGTATTATCTACATCCACACAAAAAATGGGAAGTGACAGCGAATTAGAGTCCCCAGACAAGTCCAAGAATTTCAAGTTTAAGAATGACGATGGGTCCGGTGGATCCAGGATAAGACGGGGCACGTCATCTTCTCAATTTCCTCCGGCTACAGAGAAGGGCAAAGTGATTAAACAACATCCCGGCAAGTCCAGGTGGGAGTGGAAGCATGTGGATCCTCCCGAGTTTTCACTCTTACATGATGATATTGAACTAATCATACAAGTCCCTCGGGAAGTCCTTGAATCTGCAGTGGACATGGCAATCCTCCAAGTCAGTACAGGCCTTAAAGGGGAAGGTACTAGCATGATTGCGATTTCAGGCAAAGGAGCAAACAAAGTGGTGGATGCACTCAAGGATTCGGTCCTCGTAAGAGAAACATTTGATCTTGTCATTTTTGTTACTGTCTTAGAGGATTGGACTGTTCTTGAGATTCAGGACGATATTGCGCGTCAAGTGAGTCTCATGACAGATGGATTAACGCTAGATACAGTTTTGGGGAAGAGGAAGGCTATATTGCTTGCCAATGGCCTTCATGAAAGAATCCAACCTCTCACAATAACAAAGGGAAACCCGAATTTGAAGGTTGTGTTCGCGAGAAGATCATGGAGGGATACTACGCCCTGGACTGTGTCAGTGGGTGTGGAGATCAAGATGGAGGATCATTTGGTGCCATGGTTCTTGTTTTGTAGAGAAGTTGGTCAAACCATTCACATTTCTCCCACTATCAGATCCATTGCAGCTAGTCTTGTAAGAATATGTGCTGCTTATTTACCGGCCATCATTTTATTGTCAAGGGCCTTGAGAGGGATAGATGAAATCGATGTATGGGAGACTGCACTTGACAGTATGCTCTCACCAGCTGCAGACGATAGTGACATTGTCATGAACAATGCGTTAAAGTTTGTTTTGGCACGCAAGAGCTACACAGCTCGAAAGTACCTAAGGTATCTTGTGGCACAGAAGTTGAAACTTTGGCTCTTGCCAGCCTTATCAGCCAGTTTTCCATTAGATTTACACAATGGGTTAGTTATCACAGAAGAAGAAGGGCCAATCATTGTGAACGAGCTTGTCGATGCTGTTTTATTGGAGGGTAATGAATTTAATCTCAATATAAAAGAAGAAATCTTTACGGGATTAGTGAAAACATCATTATGGGATTTTTGCGAGCTGATAATGGATGGGGAATCAAATGCCAAGGTGATTCAATTAAAGAAAAGTGGTGTATCTGAATTGCCAGAGAGTCCAACTTGCCCAAAACTCGAAAGCTTGTTTTTACAAGACAATAATGATCTCATAGTGGTTCCTTCCAAGTTCTTTCAACGCATGAAGACCCTGAAAGTCTTGGATTTGTCATATACTAGCATCAGTTCTTTGCCCGAATCATTCTTTCTATTGTCAGGCCTTACAAAGTTCTTGCTGCGAGGCTGCGAACTCTTCATGGAGCTGCCATCTCAAATTGGAGAGCTCGAGAATCTCGAGGAGCTTGATCTTGAAGGCAGTGCCATCCTACATTTGCCCGAGACAATTCGTTATTTAACTAAGTTGACTTGTTTGCGAGTGTCATTCTATGGAGATATGCATTGTAGCGAAGAATGTAACCCCTCAGACACAATGATTCCAGAGGGTGTTCTATCAGAACTCTCCAAGATGGTGGAATTAAGCATTGAGGTCAATCCAGCTGACAAGAGATGGGAGGAGGCTGTAAAAGTTGTTGCCAGGGAACTGACTCACCTAAAAGAGTTGAGGTCTCTCAAGATGTATCTGCCAGAAGTTGAGCTTTTGGATGAATTGAGAACAAGTGTACCATCTTTGACAAAATTTAGGTTCACTTTGGGCCGTCATCAGAGGCGCATCATGTCCCGGATTCCCCCTGGATTGGAAGGTAAATTTGAAAGTTGGAGTAAGTGCTTGAAATATGTTAATGGTAATGAGTCAGATGGCAATACTGTTCCAGCTGAGGTTAAGAATGCTCTCAAGTATATTGATTCTTTCTTCCTCAATCGCCACTTTACGCTCATTGAGCTTTCTGCATTTGGAGTAGAAAACATGCAAAATCTAAGGTCTCTTGTAGTGGGTGAGTGTGGTCAGCTGCAAACGATTATAAATGGTTTGGATCCGGACAGGACAAATGGCGAAGCTCGTGACAATGAAATTGATGATAATTTGATGCAGGAGGGAGGACCTGCACTTCCCTTGATGGAGCATTTCACCATTTATAGAATGAAGAATCTAAAAAGCATTTGGAAGGGTCCAACCGGACGCGGTCATCTATGCATGTTAAGGACTTTGACGCTGAATGGATGCCCACAACTGAGAGTTATTTTCACACTTGGATTGGTGAATGCTCTGCCCCTTTTGAAAGATCTAATGGTGGAAGATTGTCCCGCCATCTCAACCATAATAGCCTGGAACACTCATTCTGAAAATGAAGTCCCATACTTGAAGACTAGAAATTTTATGGAACTGTTGAGAACTATCTCTCTTCATCACCTACCAAAACTGGAGAGCATATCTAGTGGTCTACATATGGCACCGTTTTTAGAACGAATGAGCATCTTTAATTGCCCGAAACTACTGAGACTTTCTATGAAAGAAGTTTCTAGTAAGCGCTTGAAGGTGATCAGAGGGGAGAATCACTGGTGGGACGCGTTGCAGTGGGAGGATGAATCAGAGTGGAAAGGAAAGCGCCCTCCCTTTGTTCCAATCAGGGATGGTTCACATTTCAAAACACAACTCGCAAGAAATGGGTTTAGCTTTTGAAATCATGGATATTGAACAAGAATATTGAAGCACAGTCCAAACCAGGTAATTAACTTTCAATCATTGTACTAGTATTAATATTGTTATTGAATGCCTTGGAACTGCATATATATGCATTTTAGTAGTATTTTTCTTATTTATTTGGTTTGTCAAATTTGTGAACAATCCGATACATATGAACAATTGAGGATTGTCTGCAACTGTTGATTCAGTTTTATGTTGTTTACATCTTTTAATTGTTAACTTTTACAGCACTGCTGATGCCTTACAGAATGAGAATAGTTACAAATCTA
The DNA here is from genome assembly GCA_036897405.1 of Pelargonium myrrhifolium. Lineage (NCBI taxonomy): Eukaryota > Viridiplantae > Streptophyta > Magnoliopsida > Geraniales > Geraniaceae > Pelargonium > Pelargonium myrrhifolium. The sequence goes on from JAYMTK010000855.1 coordinate 12,461, forward strand.
TAGCATAAGGAACAAAGGGTTGCTAGAGAACATAGGTTTTAACTAGTATCAGTTGATTTATATGTTAGTGTAATATGAATGTAGAGTAAATTGGTTTTCCTTAAAGACAATGATCATGCATTGGATAACTGAAGTTCTATCATAATTTATTCAGAAACAAAAGTTTACTTGGAAGAAAGATACATATTCTAGAAAACACTACCTTATTCAGTACTCCTTTCAAGACATCAAAATTAGTAGATCATAAAGTGAATATCTATCAATTATGCAAAAGTTTCATGCAGTGAATAACTGAATATCAATAGTGAACAATTATGCTTGAGGTATATAAAATTACAGACTTTCTCCCAAAACAAATGATCACTTATCATCACAGCCCAAAAGTACTTTAGGCTGCTTCTGTGCTCAAGTTGCTTCTTGACTTCAAAATCCTGCAATGTTGTCCACCACTCTTTCTTTGCTTTAACTAATCTTAATCGAGGAGCGTAGTCGTTGTTGAAAGGTATGTTTTTCAGTTTAGGACACCCTTCGACCTCAAGAACTTCTAAGGAGGACATCCTTCAACTTCTCTGGAGGGCCATCTTATCGACTTATCTCAAGTATTAATAAACCATTTTGTAGCTTCTAAGCAATCCTCTACCTCACTTTTTGTTGCAGATCTTGATGAAATTGCTGATTAAGTGATAATTTACAAGTTATTTATGTAAAACAAATCGCTTACCAGTACAGATAAAGAAGCATCCATGATTTGTTGAGACACTGACCGTGGATTGCAATCAATTACGAATAATTTTAATACAAAAGTTTAACTGAAAGTAAAGATATGTATATAAAACAATACCTTTTTTTATTGTTCAATTAGACAATCCATTTCAGAATCTGAAAATTCAAAACAAACAATATTAGTTTTGTAGCTCTCTAAGTAAATAAAATTATCAAATGATGCAAAAGCCTCATGTACTCAGCAACAACATACAATATTGACTATGAGAAAGTTACTCTCACTCATACATTGAAAAAGATAGTACAATCAAAGTGAAGAAACATTAGTAAAGAACTATTGTGCTTCAACTATATAAAATTGAAAATCACTTAACATCACATATCAAGAGTGTGCATGCTCCATCATAATAGATACTAATGGCAATGCAAAAAAGAAGAATGGTTTGAAGAAACACTTACTTGAGGCTGCAAATGTGCCTAAGTTTCCTCTTGAGTTCATCCGGCAACGTTAGCCACCACTGTTGGTTCGCTTTAATTAGTCTTAGTCGAGGAGCATTCTCCGTGTTGAACGGTAAGTTTCTCAATTCAGGACACCCATCTACCTCAAGAACTTCCAAGGATGGCCATTTTAACGACTGATTGCTGCATATAGTACTCAATTTTGGCAACTTAAGTAGCCTTAATGTCTGCAGTGACCTCAATCTTGCATCATTGGGTCCTATAATCAACTCTTCTATCTGACCACATTCTTCAATGGTTAGCTTCTGGAGTCCAGTGAGTTGATTAACCATTCCATCAGAGATCACCTTTGTCAATGCAGGACATTTTTTCAGTTCCAAAACTTTTAGCCTAGATAAGCTTGGGAGCTGCTTATCACCCTCAAAAACACTTCTCAGACTTGGAAGATCATTCAAGTAGAGCTCATATGGAATTGGTAGCTTGTCTCCATCTTCTATCTCATTACCATCAACAATGGACTCAAGTCTATGGCAATTTTCAAATAGAAAACCATACAAGTCACCCTCTTCAACTCCTTTAAAGTCTGAGAGTCTTGTGATGTTCTTGTGTTCAATCACTTCAACAGCTTGACTCTTAGCAATCACATCAAATATGATGTGATTGTCAACAAGCTCTCCACCACAGTATTTCAAGTATCGATAGATTTTGCAGTTTAGATGCTCAAGGATTTCAGGATCACCTTTGTATGGGCAGCCAACGAAAAGGCGAAATGACGATAAATGATCCATCCACAGTCCCTCGGCTTCTTTGAAAGTAAGAAGTGTGTTTGTTTTGGGAAAGCAAAACTTGAGACTATACAGATTTTCCAAGTGAACCACCTGGTTTATGACATCCACAACCTCATTGCACCACTCAGGATAAGAGAACACTTGAATCACCAACTCTTCCAATGCATGAAGCTTTGAAATCACCTTCTCCTCTTGAATCACCAACTCTTGATCATGGACAGCTCCTCTGCTGCGTTTGTTGTATGAGATTCGCAAGATCTTCAATCTAACAAGGTCTGCAATTGGAAGTGGTATGAAGATAATCTTGGTGCCTCGAATGTCAAGAACCTCAAGGCATTTAAGATTACTTATTTCACCAGGCAATTCTTGTAGAGAGGAGCAACCATTTAAATAAAGCGCCTTCATAGCAGTCATGTTTGATACAGAAGATGGTAAAGATGGTATCCTTGTAGCGTGCAAGTCCAGAAGTTGAAGCCTCCCTGCTTGTTGGAAGAAGCATGGAGGAATAGTTTCCAGTTCTGTATTCTTCTGTAATAGGAGAGTCAAAAGCTTGCTGCAATTCGGGCTCTCCGGTAACCTAACTAGGCTGCTGTCGATCATCGAAATCCGCTTTGGCTCCTCCCAATCCTCTATTTTATGAGTCTCACCTGATTTCAGTCCTCTACTTACTAGAAGTTTGCTGTCAGGATCTTTACTGGATTCGTACAATGCGAATTCTTGAATACAGTTGTGCATCCAAACATACATTATCTTGTTATCATAATCATCTCTCTCTAGCAATGACAACTTGGTGAGCTTGTCCAGAATTGTATGCCCTTTGTCCAACCTCTCCTGATGCGTCCTCAGTCGATTATTGAGGCTATCAAAGAAGCCTTCTTCTGTCCAAGACTCGAGCAAATGCTTGGTATAGATCTTACTGCCTGAAGGAAATAGTGCACCATAGAGAAAGCAGTTCTTTGTCATTTTATCATCCTTCAATTGTGCATAACAAGACCCCAAGAACTCGTACATTTCATCTACACCTTCAATCTCCATTCTTGTCTCCAAGTAGCGTAGATCATTTAACCCGTCTCTCCAGAGGCTCGGATGTGACTTCCATCTAAAGCTACTTGCTACAGCTTTTATCAAGAAAGGCAGGCCATCACACTCCTCAACCACCTCATGAGCAATGAGTCGAATACCCGGGATGCCAATTACTTCGCCCGCCATCTCTTCAAACATCTTCCACGCTTCCTCTTGAGGTAGTTTCTCCACTTTGATCATTCTAACGTTCCTCGCTGATCGACAAACATGAGTGAATCTTGATGTTATTACGACCTTGCTAGCAGAATTGTTATAAGGAATCCCAATTTGGTTAAGGTCAAGCTCTTCTCTAACACCATCAAGAAGCAACAAGCACTTCTTATCCTTCAGCGCTTCGGATATGGACCTTGCAGTGATCATGCCTCCCTGATCATCAATCTTTAGTCTCCGCGCAACTGCCCTACGCAAACTTGCCTCGTTCCCCTCCTCCGGAACCTTCAAGAAGATGACATAATCAAAGAGATCAGCCACTCTTTCATGGTTGTTCAAGCTCTGCAGCACAGCTGTTTTCCCCACTCCCAACATTCCACAAATAGCAATCACTTTGTTTGATCCTCTTAGTGAATACAGTGCATCTTCTAATGGTTTCCGAAGAGTTGGGAACCCTTTGATTTCTGGTGCATTAGTCTCTTTTTCAACAGGTCGTGGAGGTGGTATGCAAAACATGGTATGTGGATAATTGGCTAAGTCTTGGCCCTGTTCTCGCAGTTCTTGGGCTCGTGAACACTTTTGGGACATTTGCTTCCTATAATTCCTGTGCCGAAATGGGTTCCAAACTGGGCTTGTTCTGTCCTTGTAAATGATCTTCAGTTTGGCTACATCGCCAATAAATTTTACCGCTTCTTGATTCCATAAATTGAAAGTGTCTGAGGTTTTCATCCATGGATTTATTTTGATCATACTCTCAAAGTCGCTCTTCAGCGCTTTGAGCCTCTCTACAAAGCCGTCTAAGTGTTGAACGATCTCGGGCAGCTTCTTAGGAGGTTGTTTATTGATTTGCTTTCTCACTATCTCTTTCGCGGCTGCTCCAATCACAGCAGCAGTTGTAGCTATAACTAATGGTTCAACTCCAGACATTGGGGAAGATACGGAGCCTACATAAACAAGTTTACCATTATAATCAACATCAACAGTTTAGTGCTTTCGCCGATAAAAAAATTGACGTAAGGTTGGAATGTGCGTTTTCGTATGAATCTTGTTGTTATTGGAGTCTTTCTGGCGGGTTTTCATACTTGAAATATATTGTGTTAGGATTTCACGTTAGTTGTTGGACCTTGGTACTTAGAATTTGCGCAACACAAGGTAGTACACTGTTAGGCGTGAAGTTTTTGTACACGATGAGCTCTAGGGGCAATCTTTCAGGCTTGTCTTCTGCGGTCTTTCTAGACAACTTTATATCAAAGTTTCCGAGGTAGTGACATCACTGCCTCCTTGGCAAGTTGACATCATCGTCGCCTCATTTGAAACTCAACGCCACGTCACTATGGTGCTCGTCACCACATCATAACCGTTGCATCCCTATGTCGTCATTATTTGCTGTATAGTGTTATCATTGAGCATGTGACATGAGCATGGCATTATGAACACTCAATTGTCATTGTCAAAAGCTAATTACAAGGCGAAACATCACCCTTATTTCTTTATTCTCTAAATATAAATACTCTATCCATGAGATATGCATCCTTTTTCCACTTTGAAAATCATTTGCTACATTTCTCATCTTCATTCTTTACAAATCCTCAGGAAATTCTTTTTCAAAATCATGTTAATTAACCCATGCTTTTACTATGATGGAGATTTTTACTTTCACGTTCAAGATAAAATCTAGTGCCCACTCCATATGTTATTCAACGGTGTGCTCTATTATAGTGCACAAATCCTAGTCTAGAAGCTCACATGATAGCTCAACCCAAAAGATTTAGATAAAAGGTTCGATTTAGTCCATGAACATTTTGTGTTTGGAGCTAATTTGGTTCCTGAATTTTTTTGACCTAAAATGGTCCATGAACTTTCGTGTTTGAACTCAATATAGTCCTTGAACTTTTGTTTGACCCAATATGGTCCATGAATTTTCAAATATTGACCAAAAATAGTCCATGAACTTTCAGATAGTGACCCAAAATGGTCATTGCCATTGGGACCAAATTGGGTCAAAACACAAAAGTTTAGAGACTAATTTGGGTCTTAAAAAATTAAGGACCAAATTGGGTTCAAACATAAAAGTTCAGGAATCAAATTGGGTGAAAACACAAAAATTCAGAGACTATTTTGGGTCTAAACAAATTTAAAGATCAAATTAAATCCAAGCACGAAAGTTCAAGAACCAAATTGAATATGTTTGTATCAATACTCTTACAACAACTTAGTTCTTAATACATCAAATATTACAATATTGGTTTATTCCGAGTGAATGAGACGCATCAATATGTTTAACATCAATAGCTAGAATCATAAATAAAACAAAAATAAATTCAGTTTTAAAGGAATTATTTTCTCATTCCTAATTTCACTTGTTTCTTTGCAGACTTTCTCTACTTCTACGGAGACTTAACTAAACTGCCATACTTTATAGTGAGAGGAGAGCTAGAAAAGAGAAGAAAATTAAAAGGTTAGAAAAACTAGTAGAAAGAAGGAATTAACATGAAGAAAAAACTAAAGAAATTACGAGGAAGAAGAGTTGGACAATTTTCTACAAGTATTCAGAATCCGAGTCCATTAATTATTATTATGGAGTAAATCACAACTGAGACAATCTCAGTATTCCAGCATATATATATATTGAATCAAAATTTCAAAAATATATAAATGCATGATTAGACTCAAACCAAACTGAAACCAACAAATTGAATGGACGTAGCTAGCTTTACACGAACAAGAACTGAGATTGTGATACATATTGATATTATGATTGATTAATTAAGATGCATATATATAATAAGTAGGTACCTGCAAGTATTGTTGTTTCTGCGTTACCGGAGATGCAGATGAGATAGATAACTGAACACAACCTGAAATTAAGAGGCTTAAACGAAATCTGAAGCATTAAATAATTAAACGGCGGGAGGGAGAGATCAAAGATATACTATGACAATAAAATAATGCCCCATGAACATAGATATCACAAGTCAATGCAAGAATTGTCCATCATATGCGTTTACTTTGAGCAAGTGGGAGTAAGAGATTGACAAAGGCTGGGTGGGTGCGTGCATCACAATACTAAATGATAACCGGTTAACGAATCACGTCAGCTTTTTGCCACCTCAAATTAGATAATTATAATGCTCAATTAAACAATCAACGGTCAAATTAAAACCCACCGAAGAACCGAAAACTCAAGAACCAATCGCTGGC